>AWWV01012596.1:0-55459 GCA_001974805.1 Corchorus capsularis
TTAATTGAAATATGATGTGACTATCGAATATAAAGTACTTACACAAAACAACACAAAAATGAACTAATGGGAACATTGGCACTTGGTTTCAATTGAATTCCAAATTTATATATATATATATATATATATATATATTTGAGGAAGGATCCATTTACGCCAGTGTAAAACTCTTTGTTTTACACAATTTTGGACCCTTGAATTAAACTGAAATAACGGCTAGGATTAAACTCAATTTTAATCAATTGTTTTTCTTTTTGTTTTTTTTAAACTTTTATCGTTTCTTCTGAATCTTCTCTCCTTCTTCCTCTCCTCTTAACTTCCTTTAGTGACCTCCTCTCCTCTTAGCTTTCTTCTTTCACCGTTGGCGTAATCTCCCATCGCTCTTTTATTTCTCTCTCTGCTCTGTTTCAATTTTGGTTTAAGCATGAATCAAAAACCAAATCCGTTGTTTTTTCTTTTCTTTTCTTTTATTTTCTTGAAAAAATTTATTTGTATTGATGGATGAACATATTTTTTGTTGATACCTCAATTTACAATTTGGGTAAATTTGTAAGTGAAACCAAGATGAGTGGTCCAGATTTAATCTCAATTTCCTAAGTTTTATCAGGATTTTGACCACCTTGATTTTAAATCAAATAGGAAAAGGATTTATTTTCCTAAATTAAGGGCTGAAATTAGTAAATAATTATTATTTTCAATAATAATAATTATTATTAAGTCAGCAATCATGGTTAGATGAGAATTGAAGTTATTTTACAACCATCAGATTCAGCAAACAATCAATTCTTAAGCGACGACCATTTCTGATTACATTAAGAATGCAAGATGCCATGTCTAACTTGGATATGTGGCATGTTATTTTACACAAAAACACTCAATCCCAACGACCCATGCCCTGTATTCGATGGTTGTCTAATTAGGTCAAAATTCAACTTTTTCATTTTGTTCAATTATGGACAAAATGTCGAAATTGATGGAATTGGGCATGGAGGAGTGGTGCCATGATGATCCTTGACTTCCATAGATCATTCTCGTAAAATTTCACCTCAACCCGACTCAGTATGAAAAATTTATTCACGGTTTTCAATTAAGGACAATTTGGGGTGTGAAACCAATTTCACCATAAAGGAGAACTCGATTTCGACCAGAAATTTTCCCATGGTCTTATGGTGGTAATTGAACCCTACTGGTGAAATTTGGGCTTGGTCCGACCTCGGTCGTAACTTTTCCGTGGTTTTCAATTAAGGACACCTGCTCAGAAAAAGTCAAATTGGAGCTCGAGATGATATCATTTGCATGAAGTCATGTTAGTAAATGTCATATTATGGTTGAAGGCAAGTCAATTTCGTGCTTGGCCTATTTCGACCATTTTCTGGCAACTTTTGCAACTCTTTCAATTCAGGACAGATGGCTTTCCACCTCGGTTTAGTCATTTTCATATCCGATCTTTGTTTTGATCGAACCATAGGCCAAGAATGGTTAAGTTATGATCAATTTCGTGGCTTAGTGGTTCATGTTCGAAATTAGGTTCGTTTTGGTTACTTTGTCAGCAAATCAAGTTACAGTGCAAAAAGACCGAAGCCCGGGTCAAGATGGATTACGTCAAAAAGGAAAATTTGATGCAACATAGATCAGAAATAAAAATAAATTAGAGTTAATATGTTAATGGGTTTATTTACAAGTATCATGACAAAGAGTCTTGATATTGGAATTTATAGGTGGTTCCCCTCCACCTCACTGCCACTGTAAATAAGATTTTAAGAAATTGGAAAATTGCTAGACGAAATTAGATTGTTGTGGAGATTATATATGCAGATTAAAGAACTTAAACAATTCTCTTAAAAAAAAAAAAAGAAAGAACTTAAACAATCAACAATCTCAATTGTGGATAATTGAAGTGGTATGGAGAAAAAAAGATTGGTGATGGAAGTGAATTGAGAAGAAGGAGATGGTGAAAGAGAAAGAGTTCCAACAAAAAATAAAAGAGGAAGGGAAAGAAACGTGTAAGAGAAAGGGAATAAGTGAAATATTGTTTTAATTTTAGGTTTAATTCAAGGGTCCAAAAATTGTGTAAAACTCTTGTTTTACACTTGGTGTAAGTGGATTTTTTTTTAAATTCTTTAATTTGAAAAAGAAAGTGACTTTTGATGAGATTGTGTATAGATTATTAGTAGCAAGAAAAATCTCTAGTAATGCTAACATGATCACCTTGTCATAACAAACATGATCCACTATATATTATTAAATAATACAAAAAAGGAGCATTCTTAGCACATCCCAACTTTTCTAATTTTCAATTAATGTTGTGAATTGTGATAATTAAAATACTAGTTCATTGTTCATCCTTGCTACCTTTCTAAACAGACATCCCATATTAAACTTGTGACGTGTTTCACTAATATGAGTTGTGTTTCATGTGTAGCATGTGAAAGTAGGCAACAATGTCCAACTATCTATATGCTTTCTCTCATGCACTCATTATTGTTTTAACCAATTTATACCCTAAAGTTTCTTGTTTTTTTGAAAAACATAACTGTAATTAATGGTTTTGTTAGTATTTCTAAACCTCCCATATGACCAAATTCCCCCATCCCTTTCTGATGCATGTAGCAACTGACAATAAACAAAGCTTATTTTGTTCTATCTTATGGGCTATGGCAGTTATGGCAAGAAAATTCTGTGAATAACACATTATTTTATTGGCTCCTGGAATATTTGAGACCATAAATGGCAGCCAGATGTCAGACTTGGTAGTCAACCAGTAAATAGTTACACATACAAACAAAGTTATAAAGTGTCTTTTCTGGTATATAATAAGTAGGCGCCGAACCAATTAATCATCGTCTTCCTCTCAACCCTTTTCCTCTGAATTTTCAACCACCCAAATTTTCCCATTCTCTCTCTCTCATGAATACAAGAAGATTCTGCAGCTCGTTTCTTATTTCCATCTTATTCATCTTTTCATGGCAATGTTCAGCAAATGGCAATGGCGGTTTTGAGTTTGACAGAAGAATAAGAAAGAAAAGCAACAATGTTGGGTTGAGAAAACAGGAAAAACAGAGCAGTTGCAATTTGTACCAAGGGAAATGGGTGTTTGACAACTCTTTTCCTCTCTATAATGCATCAGCAGATTGCCCTTTCATCCGCAAGGAGTTCGATTGCCAAAAGTATGGTCGCCCAGATCATCTCTATCTTAAATATAGATGGCAGCCGACCAATTGCCAGTTGCCTAGGTACATTACTCTCTGTCTCTGTTTTCTGTCCTGAAATGCTCTGTTTTTTTTTGGTTTCCTTGAAATGCTCTGTTTCTGCATATACATATCAGCTTAATTACTTCATTTTCTGTTTATGTTAATTAACACGTTAGAATTTTCTTTTCAGCTGTTGTTTGATGTTTGTCTTTTATAGGTAAATTTATGGTTGCAATGCTTTCTAAGAACAGTAGCTTTCTTTAATTGCATTAATAAATGTTTCTGCTCTTTATGGTTGATATGACAGTTTTAGTGAAACAGATTAATTTCCAATTTGCACTTTGCATGACTTAAAGAGCATTGCTGGTCTTAAGTTTTTGGATTAGAACAAATAATTGGGATCATAGTTTTAGTACCTTGAATAGATATATGTTTACCTGCAATAGTAATATTTTAAAGAGTGTTTTGATTACAGAAAATTAAATTTAAGAGGGAGAAATTAGAAGGAAAAATAGAAAGAGAGAGTGGAAAAGTCAAATATGTTACAAAAATGAATATCTCTTAATTAAGATGATCAAGATTTAGACCCAAGAGAAACATGGATGGATATATTTATTCATGTCAGAAGGAAGGGACGAGTTTGTTGCAGAAAATAATGTAATGTTAATGTTCTGCAAGGACAACATGTCTTACCAATTAGTAATTAAAAAAATTAATGTGAAGAATAAAAAACCAAAACATATGATTTGAGATGTGATGCATTGATGGATTCCCTTATAATTAGGTGGAAAATAGCTTCTGGGATTTGATAAAAAAAGAGACATGAAAATCTATAGTAAAGAATCTGAAAAAGGCAAAAGCATTTAAAAAAGTTCACTACTATATGTTTGAAATACAGCATTTACTACTTTTTTAGTAGCATACAGATGGAGAAAGACAAGACATTGAGAAATAGTATAAAAAAAATGTGGCTTTGGGTCAATGCCCCACATGTCTAACAAGTGCTATAAACCTGTAAAGACTACAATTTTGATCTGCTTTTGAGATGTGATGCATTGATTGATTCCCTTAATCATGTTTGATGTATTATGGTAGTTTTGTCAAAACATCTCTTTCATTAATTTCTGTTTTTGCATTATTGAAATGTCTGAATTAGGAACAATATATATATATGATTGCAGGTTTAATGGACAAGATTTTTTCAAGAGATTTAAGGGCAAAAAGATTATGTTCATTGGGGACTCTCTAAGTCTGAACCTCTGGCAATCACTAATCTGCATGCTTCATGCTGCAGCACCTGATTCAACTGTAATTAGACAAGAGTTAAACAACAACAATATTTCTGTTGTAACATTCCAGGTAAAAATATATAGTAAAATTTCATTTCATTTGCTTTTACCTAAAATTGGCAAGAATCAAAAACCAGGATGAAAAATTTTGGACTGGACTTTTTTTTTTTTTTTTTTTCAGGAGTATGAAGTTTCAGTGATGCTGTTTCATTCACTGTACTTAGTGGATGTTGATGAGGAGGAAAATTATGGTAGAGTTCTGAAGCTGAATTCAATTAGGGATGGCAATCAATGGAAGAAATTTGATGTTCTAGTGTTCAACACTTGGCTTTGGTGGTACCGCCGAGGAATCAAGCAACAGTATGATCCTCTACAACTCAAGCATTACAAATTTTCTTCTTTTAAGTGAAAAAGGGTTATTAAATATATGTATTTGTCTTAAATTTTTGAAATGCAGATGGGATTATGTTCAAGTTAATGATGATGGAAAGATTCTAAAGGACATTGATCGAATGGCTGCATTTCAAACAGCTTTGACAACATGGGCTAAATGGGTTGATTCAGATGTGGATACCAACAGAACTAAAGTTATATTCCAAGGAATTTCTCCATCTCACTACAAGTAAGTTGCATTTCCGCTTCAAATTTTGTCGAAAACCCGGTTTCAGAATCCTAGTTTTCTGCCAAGTAATATAATTTCTTGACTAATGTATGGCCAATGATGATGTGAAATGATCAGTGGAGCAGATTGGAATGAGCCAGGAGTAACAAATTGCTCAAGGGAGACTATACCATTCAATGGATCAGTTTATCCAGCTGATTTGCCTCAAGCAGCCTATGTAGTTAAAGAGGTGATAAATGGTATGAAGAAACCAGTTCATTTGCTAGATATAACTGGTCTCTCCCAATTAAGAAAAGATGCACACCCTAGCTCTTACAATGGCTTCAAGGGCATGGATTGCACCCATTGGTGCGTCGCCGGCCTCCCGGATACATGGAATGAACTTCTGTATGCAGCTCTCATTGGTTAGTAAAATGGGGAAACTATTAGAATTTAGATCAAGGTATAAATTTGGTTCAGGTAACATATATATAGCATTCATCACCAAGCCTAACCAACATATATATGTAGTGACAGAGATTTCATGGCTTTTGGTATCTATTCATCAGCTTCTACTAATTTAATCTAGACAAACATATGAAATAAATTCAACCATTCTTTTGTAAAAATGGGTTGATCTTTGTTCTCCTCTTTACTAAGAAAATATATTACTGAGTTTATGCAAACTAGATTCAGCAATTCCAATTGCCTGATAAATTTCATAATTTTATATCTAGATTCTAGCTATATTCAAAGCTTCAATGGAACACGATTGCTTAAATTGGATTGGGCTGCTGTCAAATTGAACAAGCTAGTTAGTTACTATATAGTTAGTATATTGCA
Source organism: Corchorus capsularis (assembly GCA_001974805.1). Lineage (NCBI taxonomy): Eukaryota > Viridiplantae > Streptophyta > Magnoliopsida > Malvales > Malvaceae > Corchorus > Corchorus capsularis. Next base: position 5,925 of record AWWV01012596.1, read on the forward strand.
TTTAAGAATTTTGGTGTTGGACAACTCCTTATTCAATGCCAATCAAATTTAATTAAATTGGAATTGGAGTGGTACATGGCTACATGCTACATGGAATGGTCAGACCATCACGAATTGGGCCGGTTGATAAAACCGACTCATTGGGCCCGCCTGCATTGGGCCTCTGTGGTGTAGTGACATGACTATACCCAAGCAGGAAGGATACGTTCTCTACTTGTGCTTTACGTTTTATTCTGTTCCAATTTCCCAAAAGTTTGTCCTGTTAGCAGAACCGGTTCACTTTTCTTTCTTTGTTATTTCTGCATTGTACCGTTACATAATGACAGGATTCAAAGAATATTGTTAAGGACTGTAATCAATTGGTTTTGTTTTCTGAATTTAGCCGATGGCTTTGACTTCTCAATCAGTTTGATTCTTTTTTGAAGTCAGCTCACAATAATTAATCAGTGTTGCTCAACAGAAGATTCTAAAAAAAATACATAATTAAAAAAGAAATCAGAGCAGTATTCCAACACAACTAAATCATGTTAAAAAATCAGAGGATGGCAAAGATAAAACTGAAAATCATAGTAAAGAGATTTTTTTTGGTCGAAAGGGTCTACTTATTTTATTAATCATATCAAAAACGGGTTACAATCACTAATTCCCTTAGAAATCTAGATAGGAAAGAGGTAAAGGAAGAATACCTCACAGACCTAGACCTGAAAGAGAACAGCAAAAACACAATTAAAGGATGGTAGGGGCTGGCAAGCCATCCTTGTCTAAAATATGAACTAAAGGGAAAGGGGGTACTAGGACCCGACTAGATAGGGGTGTCCATACCCGAACCGACCCGAAAAATCCGAACGGTGCAGTCGGTTTCGGGGCTAATCGGGTTGGTTCCTACGATTCCGACGGTGCATTCGGTGCAACCCGAATATATAGTCGGGTTCTCGATCCGTCGTCGGTTCCGGATATGAAACCCGAAATCGACCCGAGAACCCGACAATATTTTTTAAAAAAATAATAAATATAAATTATATATTATAATTATATGTATTTACTTTACATATATAATATATATAGAGTAATTATATATTTACTTTCTATATATTTATTATATAAATTATAATTATAATTATATATATTATAATAAATATATATTTACTTTTATAACTTTATTTTATATATATAAATAAATAACCCGACTCGACCCGAGAACCCGATCCGACCAATTGGACACCCCTACGACCAGAGGGGCACTTTCCCAAAGTGACACTGGTAGCCAACCAGTCCGCAGCCTCATTTGCCAAACGACGCACCAACCGGACCTTGGAAGAGACTATTGTAAGGAGATCAATAGAGAGATATGGAATCATATTTTAACCTTTAATCAAGTCAAATGGAATATTGCAATTAGCAGCTTGTGTTTTATTACCTCAAATTCTAGTACTGTTGTGTTTCTGTTAACATTTTGTGACTGCTGTAGATACAATCACACCATCCAAATCCATCAAACATCCTGAATTCATAATCTCCCAGGGTGGAGTTTTTCTAATTTAGATCCTGTTGTTCATAAGTACTAATTAGTTCTTTGATGAAACAAAACGCAGGACTTCAAAACCATCTGTCTTTTCCATTAACCGTTAAATTAATATCATATGATTGCCATTGATGAAGAAATTTCAATTCTCATGTTCTTGTGTTCAGATGAGTGTAGTCAATTACTGAAATGCAATATAGTACATCAGTACTATATTTTCTAAATGGAAATTAATTAAAACCCCACTTTCTTAATTTAATTGCTTCCAAATTATCGATAATAAAAGTCTTGATCATGTAAAATTATTATCATCATAACGCCGGTCCTTATACGCCAAATGATCATAGATGGTTGTGCATATGCAAAATTGAGTAGTTTTTTTTTAGGTCGAAATTGAAAATATATGTCACTTTCAAGGAAGCTGGCGAGTGACCAGTGCCAACCCAATGGAAGTGAGACCAAAATTAACGTAATTGAGTTTTTTCAAAGCTTGGAAGAAAACCTGCAAAGAGCCAACAATGTAAACTATTTCTCAAACATGTAATAATGGCGAACTTTTGGTGTAAACATTTCCAGCTATCAATTAATGGGTATTTCTACATAAGAAAAGAAATTCAAATAACAACACGAAAATATTTCTTAGTCATGGGGATGATTATCAACGCTGCTTTAAACACCATCACCAAAATATTTTTCAAAGCATAGATTTTTCCGATTTTAATATAAAATTGACTTGGATTGAGGTCAATTGAAGAGCAAGCTAGTTAAATTGTAGTATTACTCTGCAAAACAGATAATTTGGCTGTTAAAAATTAAATGTTGGAAAATGGGTGGAAGAACAAGTCAGCTTAGATGTCCACCACAAGTAAATCATGTTGAAAAATCAGAGTTTTCAATAAGAAGAGAATTGAAGGAAAAGAAAACAGAGTACGCAGGACAATAGAGAAACATAACCTTGAACCTTCTAAGTCATGAGGAAAGCAATTCGCAGGTTACTTTCGTTACCTCTAATTCTAGTGCTCTTCTGTGTTTGCTTCAAATTCTGCACTGCTTCAGATACAATCACACCGTCCAAATCCATCCAAGATCCTGAATCTATAGTCTCCCAAGGTGGAGTTTTCCGATTGGGATTCTTCAGCTTTGCCAATTCTAGTTCTACCAATCGGTATGTAGGAATATGGTACAATCAGATTCCTGTCCAAACTGTAATATGGGTAGCAAACAGAAACAAGCCTCTCAAGGATTCTTCTGGGATTTTCAAGATATCAGAAACCGGCAATCTTGTTGTTTCCAATGGACAGGAAGAGATTTTCTGGTCATCTAATGTTACTAATGCAGCTGTTTCTAACACGAGTGCCCTGCTTTTAGACTCTGGAAACCTTGTTCTGAAGAATGAAGATGATGACAATGGAATAATAACCATATGGGAGAGTTTTCAACATCCTTCCAATGGCTTCCTCCCAAACATGAAGGTTGGTACTAATATTAGAACTGGTGAGAAAGTGAAGCTGTCATCCTGGAAAAGCCCTTCTGATCCATCGGAGGGTAATTTCTCTGTTACCCTTGAGCCTCTTAACATTCCGGAGGCTGTCGTTTGGAACAATAACCAGCCATATTTCAGAAGTGGTCCATGGAATAACCAGAAATTTATTGGAATTCCAGTGACGCATTCTGTTTATCGTGATGGATTTACTATGGTTTCAGATGACCAAAGAGAATCCTTTAATTTTAGTTATAGTCTTTCTAATAAATCTTTGTTGGCATATATTGAGTTCAATTATCAAGGACAAGTAGTACAACGATTCTGGAATGATGGGAAGGGGGACTGGCTCGACACCGTTGCTTTTCTGGAAAATGAGTGTGATGTTTATGGAAAGTGTGGAGCATTTGGAAGCTGTGATTCAATGAAAGCACCCATTTGCAGTTGTTTAAAGGGGTTCGAGCCGAAAAATACAGAGGAATGGAACAGACATAATTGGACTAGTGGATGTGTTAGAACTACCCAATTGCAGTGCCAAAATCCAAATAATGGAGAAGGGTTTTTGAAGCTAGGGAACATGAAAGTGCCAGCCTCTCCAGAGTGGGCATCTGCAAATGATGATAGTTGCGAAAATAAGTGCTTGAAGAATTGTTCATGTGTGGCTTATGCATATGATGTTATCATTGGTTGTATGTTATGGAGTGGAGATTTGATTGACATACAGAAATTTCAGAGCGCAGGAACAGATCTTTACATTCGGCTGCCATCTTCTGAACTTGGTAATTTGTTTAAATTTGACCCAGTATTCGCTAAGTTTCTTGTATATACTTTCTGCTGCAGTTTTTATTAATTAACCTTCTGAATTTGCAGATGAGAAGAATCAGAAAAGCAAGGTTATTGTTATTATAGCCGTGATAGTGGCTATAATCATGATTTTCATCATTACATTTGTCTTGTGGATTTGGGCTAAAACTAGAGGTAATGCGTTCATTATCTTTAGTTTACTGATAGTGTGACAGTTTTAGTCAAATCATTGCTAATTCTCAACCATTTTTGTCTCAGGAAGGAAACTTAAAAACAAAGAGAAGATGGAAATGAACATGGGAAATTTAATGGAAGTCAAACTCCAGCAGCTACCAGTATTCAAATTTGAGGAACTAGCAACTGCAACAAACAATTTTCATGTTACCAAAAAGCTAGGACAGGGTGGTTTTGGTCCCATATACAGGGTAATTTTCCTAAGATTATGTCTGTCGAATTACAATTTCTACTGAAGTTTGATAAAATGAAAAGGTTGCTTACTAATTGAGTTTTCTATGCAGGGAATTTTGCAAGATGGAAAGGAAATAGCAGTGAAGAGATTATCAAGAGCGTCTGGGCAAGGGTTAGAAGAATTTAAGAATGAGGTGGTGGTTATTTCTAAACTCCAACATAGAAATCTTGTTAGATTGCTTGGTTGTTGTGTTGAAGGAGATGAGAAGATGCTTGTCTATGAGTATATGCCCAACAAAAGCTTGGATGCTTTTCTCTTCGGTTAGATATTGCTAATCCCCCAACTTTCTATAAGAACACAACATTGAACATGACAATTTCTGTTTGAAGACATTAATTGTTAATGTTGGTCATACTCTAATCTCCTTTTTTTTGGCAATTTAGATCCTCTTAAACGAGAACTATTGGACTGGAAAAAGCGATTCAACATTATCGAAGGAATTAGTCGAGGATTACTATATCTTCATAGAGACTCAAGACTGAGGATTATACACAGAGATCTAAAAGCAAGTAATGTATTACTGGATGAAGAGTTAATTCCAAAGATTTCAGATTTTGGGATGGCAAGGATTTTTGGAGGGAATGAAGATCAAGCTAATACAAATAGGGTTGTTGGGACTTAGGGTTTCCCGTTAATTCTCTTATCTTGTTTCTTGTTAATTATTACTACTATTTTCAAATTGATGATTCTGATGATGTTAAAATACACAGTGGTTATATGTCTCCTGAGTATGCAATGCAAGGACAATTTTCAGAGAAATCTGATGTATTCAGCTTTGGAGTTCTATTGCTGGAAATTGTTGGTGGAAGGAAAAACACAAGCTTTTATGACAATCAACATTGCTTTAGTCTCTTGGGATATGTAAGCCTTTTTTTTTAATATCATTATTATTGCTTTTCATTTACTACATTTCAATTATTTTCAACTTAGCAATGATCAAACGCGTGGTTTGGTATTGTAGAGTACTTAAATAATTTTTGATGATAAATTGTTTCATCCTATATTGAGGTAATTAATTTTGTTTTCCCCTTAATTTCCAGGCATGGAAACTATGGCAGGAGGAAAATATTTTGGGTATAGTAGACATGGGGATTTGTGATTCAAGGTATGGCGAAAAAGAGAAATTAGATATGCAGAGATGCATTCATGTGGGATTGTTGTGTGTTCAAGAATTGGCTACAGATAGGCCAACAATGTCGAGTGTCGTTTCAATGCTTAACAGTGAGATTATGGATCTTCCTACTCCAAAACAGCCTGCTTTCATTGGAACACAAAATACCCAAGGTCATGCTGTTGAAGAAGCTAGGTTTTCTGTAAATTATGTTACTGTCACGGGATTTGATGGCCGATAAGATATGCAAAATACTTCTATTACTTTGGCCAAAAAAAAAATACTTCTATTACCATTTGCATTTTAACTAAGCCCATTAATTATATGGGAAACCCTAATTTTATATATTTATAGGTGTCCAATCCAACTTGTTAGGGAAATTATTTATATTCTTTTTTTTTTTGATAAGTTGTGTATAAATCGTTTAAATCTTACAAGATCAAAAACCGATTTAGTTATGCCATCGGGCATTTGGCCTGTTGGTACTGAACTCTTTTTTTTTTTTTTTTTGAGAGAATGATAAGAATCATTTTTGTTTCTTGAAGAAATTGGGATTACAAACGCACAGGAATACCCGTACATGATTAGCTAGGTTACCTAAACGCTAATCTATGAGCCAATAAACCCCTTTCCCAAATCTAATTACAATTTAAATAAATCTCTATGCCCAAATATAAACTACCTACCTACCAAATAAACAAACAAATTACAAACAAATTCACATTCCGTGAGAGTTGAACCCAAGACCTTATGGCCTGGGTAGGCTGGAACTAAGAGTCCAGTACTCTACCACCAGGCCAAATGCCTGTTGGTACTGAACTCTTAGTTCTAACATACCTTGGATCATGAGGTCTTAAGTTCAACTCTCACCGAAATGTGAGTTTAATTTGTAATTTATATGTTTATTTGGTTTGTAGGTAGTTGGTTTATAGGTAGTTATAGTTTATAGTAGTTTCTAGTTCAAGAGCATGTGTTATTTAGCGTTTCTGTAATGTAGTTAATCATGTATATGTAGCGGTGTACGGTCTTCCTGTGCATTTGTAATCTCAATCTCATTAATCAAAAAGTTTATTTCTAAAAAAAAAAATATTTAGTTATATTAATAGCAAAGTCAATTAAACCTACTATTAATTTTATAAGCAAAGCTTTCATTGAGTGCCACATGACATTAGGTTTTTTTGACAAGTGTCAATATTTAATTTTCTAATATTTTGTTTATTATATTTGTATTCATTTAGTTTGGAAAAATCAAAAGACATTCATCCTCTTTTCCTATATAAAATAAATTAATCAAATAATTATAAATTAATTATAAATTTGTTAAGAATATACATGTATATTGTGGATGTCCATGAATCTAAAATTAAAGCATGGATAAGATTAATAACTTGGTTCATTCATACATATATACCTATGTACTAAGTTCATCCTCTTATATTTATGGTGATGTATCTATGTGCCTATAAATACACCACTTACTTTGTTATGGAATAGGATGAATAAGAACAATTTCTCCCCTTTTTCATATTTTCTTCTTCTCCATATTCTATTGTCTCTCTATTCTCTTGTGTTTTTCATACTTCAATTTTCTATTCTCTTCGTTCGTTTTGTTATCATCTCACAACAAAATTTCATTTCTTAACTGAATTTTTCTTAAAAGAATTTATAAAATAAAACAGCCGCTCGCGAAGAGCGACCGGGAAATTCTAGTTTAGTTTAATTGTACGGCCAAAAAAATTTTAGTTTAATTGTTTTTTTTGACACAAAGAAAGCAAATTTAGTTTAATTCATTTATTATAGTATTCATTTGTTAATAATGAATTTTTCATTGCATTATTTAATATATACTTCCTCAGTCCCAATGTAACTGTCCATTCTAGGATGAATGTGTCTCATTTGGGAGTTGATAAAAATTATTGCATCTTGATAAAAAAAATTATTAAATAACAAAGACATAGGTAGGACATTTTTTTGTTAAACTGACAAGCTAAATTAAATGCACAAAATTGAAGATGTATATCAATTATCAAAGCATTTACCTTAAAGTAATTATTATTCAGATTGAGTTCCCATACATAAATATCTGCCCCCTGATACTATATGATTTGAATAATTAATTAATAAATCAAAATCCGGCAAAAAATTTAAAAATAAAAAGCAATGTTTTTTTCCCCTAAATGGGAAGGAGCTTGAAGCGCATACCCAATCCATAAAGGACAAGGAAAAAACACTAACCTGACTTACACGACTATACTCTTTCAATATAATTATAAGGAATTTATTTCTTTTGGTCACCCTTGTTTCGCGCAGTCAGTGTTAGTAAAATTTTCATCCTTGTAGAACAAAAAAAAAAAAAAAAAAGAGAGTAAAATTTTCATCCCTTTGCCGGTGGCCGCCTCTGCTTTAGGTTTTGCTTAATTTTCGTTAACTTGGTCAAGATGGAGAAGGCGGAGGAGCTCCACCGTATTATGGACTTAAAGCACAACATTAGGAATATGACTGTTATTGCCCACGTCGATCATGGTAATTGTTACTCATGTTTTTGTTATTTGTGAATCTGACTCGATACACCAAATTTATTGAGTACTCTGTTTTGTATATGTTTCATGTTTGTTTCTATCGGCTTTTTATGTTTGTTATATGTTGATTGATTTTGGGTTCTTATTTTTTTCTGACATGTCAGGGAAATCGACCCTTACTAATTCGCTTGCTGCTGCTGCTGGTATTGTTCCACAAGAAGCTGCGCGTGGCATCAAGTCTACTGCTATCTCTCTCTACTTCGAGATGAGTGATGATTCTTTAAAGAACTTCAAAGGAGAGAGGCAAGGAAATGAATACTTAATAAATCTCATTGATTCCCCTGGACATGTTGACTTTTCATCCGAGGTCACTACAGCTCTTCGTATAACTGATGGGGCCCTTGTTGTAGTTGATTGCATACAAGGGGTCTGTTTGCAAACTGAGAATGTCCTCCGTCAAGCACTCGCGGAAAGGATCAGGCCTGTCTTGACCATTAACAAATTGGACAGGTGCTTCCTTGACCTCCAGCTTGATGGAGAGGAGGCTTACCAGACTTTCCAGAGAATTATTGAAAATGTTAATGTCATCTTGGCTACCTATGAAGATCCTATGCTTGGAGATGTTCAAGTCTACCCTGAGAAAGGAACAGTTGCCTTCTCTGCTGGTTTGCATGGTTGGGCCTTTACCTTGACCAGCTTTGCCAAGATGTATGCCTCAAAGTTTGGTGTTGATGAGGCCAAAATGATGGAAAGACTCTGGGGTGAAAACTTTTTTGATCCAGTTACCAAGAAGTGGACCACCAAGAACACTGGTTCTCCGACCTGCAAGCGTGGATTTGTGCAATTCTGTTATGAACCAATCAAGCAAATTATCAACACTTGTATGAATGATCAGAAAGATAAACTTTGGCCCATGTTGCAGAAGCTCGGTATCACCATGAAGTCTGATGAGAAGGAATTGATGGGGAAGGCCCTAATGAAGACAGTAATGCAAAATTGGCTTCCTGCAAGCAAGGCGCTTCTAGAAATGATGATTTTTCATCTACCGTCTCCTGCAAAGGCTCAGAAGTATCGGGTTGAGAATTTGTATGAGGGCCTCCTTGATGATATTTATGCCACTGCTATCAGGAACTGTGATACTGATGGTCCTCTTATGCTCTATGTTTCGAAAATGATTCCAGATTCAGGTAACGACAGGTTCTTTGCCTTTGGTCGTGTCTTCTCTGGAAGAGTGTCAACTGGTATGAGGGTACGAATCATGGGTCCAAACTATGTCCCCGGTAAGAAGAAAGACTTGTATGTTAAGAGTGTTCAGAGAACTGTTATTTGGATGGGAAAGAAGCAGGAAATAGTAGAGGATGTGCCTTGTGGTAACACAGTTGCCCTGGTTGGTTTGGATCAGTTTATCACCAAACATGCTACTTTGACTAATGAGAAGGAAGTAAATGCCCACCCAATTCGTGCCATGAAGTTTTCTGTCTCTCCTGTTCTCCGTATTTCTGTTCAATGCGTGGATGCATCTCATCTTCCCAAACTTGTTGAAGGGTTAAAGCGCTTGTCTAAGTCTGATCCTATGCTTGTCTGCACAATTGAAGAAACTGGAGAGCATGTTATTGCAGGCGCGGGAGATCACCAACTTGAAACCTGTCTCAAGGATTTAGAAGATTTTATGGTTGGTGCTAGGTTCATTGTATCATCGCATATTGTGTCATTCCGTGAGACGGTCCTTGAGAGGTCCTACAGGACAGTGATGAGCAAGTCTCCAAACAAGCACAACCGTCTCTACATGGAAGCTCGGCCCATGGAGGAAGGTCTTGCTGAGGCCATTGATGAAGGACGTATTGGTCCAAAAGATGATCCTGAGGTTCGTTCTAAGATCTTGGCTGAGGAATTTGGTTGGGACAAGGATTTAGCTAAGAAGATTTGGTGTTTTGGCCCGGAGACAACTGGTCCCAACATGCTTGTCGATATGTGTAAGGGAGTTCAGTACCTTAATGAAATCAAGGATTCTGTTGTTGTTGGGTTCTAGTGGTCATCAAAGGAAGGTGCATTGTGTGAAGAGAACATGAGGGGTGTTTGCTTTGAAATGTGCGATGTGGTTCTCCATCATGATGCTATTAACAGAGGTGGTGGTGAGATCATTCCAACTGCTAAGAGGGTTTTCCTTGCTTCTCAGCTTACGGCAACGCCAAGGCTTCTCGAGCCTGTATACTTGGTGGAGATCCAAGCCCGTCACCAGGCACTTAATGGTATTTACAATGTGGTTAAACAAAAGCGTGGAGTTGTTTTTGAGGAGATGCACATGCCTGGCACGCCACTTTACAAAGTAAAGGCATACCCTCCTGTTATTGAGGCCTTTGGATTCGCTTCGCATCTGAGGAAGGCAACATCAGGACAGGCATTCCCACAATGTGTGTTTGATCACTGGGATTTGATAACTCAAGATCCAATGGAACCTGGAACCATTGCAGCATACCTTGTAGATGAAATACGCAGGAGGAAGGGTTTGCAGTATGAGAATACCGCGCTTTCTGAGTATGAGGATTTGGTGTAAGCTAATGGAAGAGGGTATGATGTTGGTGTATATTTTCTGCTGCAAATTCTAGTTTATTGTTTTCCTGTCTCTTTACCTTGTATTAATAGTTGCTTCATGGGTGCTATGACACCCCATTTATAATGATTCTTTATACCATGACTGGAGATTGGATAATTACAAGTTTTATAACTACATTAGTGTTTACTGTTTATGTTCTCTACTTGTGCTTCTCGTTTTATTCTGTTCCAATTTCCCAAAATTTTGGCCTGTTAGCAAAACCAGTTCACTTTTCTTTCTTCGTTATTTCTGCATTGTACCGTTAGATAGTAAATAGATATTAAATCACATCATGACCCTTAAAAAATAAATTTTAAATTACATCATAACCCATCAGATAAAGAATGACAGGCTTCAAAGAATGTTGCAGCAACGTTGTTAAGGACTGTAATCAACTGGTTCTGTTTTCTGAATTTAGCCAATGGCTTTGACTTCTCGATCAGTTTACTTTTTTTTTTTGAAGTCAGCTCAGAATAAATTCTGTTTGTCGTGATGGATTTACTATAATGTTTCAGATGACCAAAGAGAATTCTTTAATTATAGTTATTATAATGTTTCAGATTTACTATAACTATCAATCCTTTTCTTGTTTAGTCAATTACGGAATGCAATACTTAAAACATTTTGGGAGATTGACTTGACTTTTTGCACAAGGTGATAAATGTTTATGGCAACTCCTACACATAGGCTATTAGCAGTTGCACAAAGTTTTTCCTTTTTTTCTTCTACTTCTTATAGCCATTGGCCAGAATTTCATTGATCCTTTTTTTTTTTTTAAAAAGAAGATTCTACTGATTGAGTTATAGTAATTCAAAATTTAAAAGTTTGTCAAATTTTTAAAAGTAAAAAAGGACCAATAAAAGTCAGTTCCTTCATTTTTTCTAAAAGTAAAAATTTGTCATAATTATATGTATCTAGCTATATAATCAAAATTTCAATGGTTTAAACATCATTTTCCTAGTTGACATGATTATGAATTGCATTTTATTAGTGTGAAGTGTCCATCAAATTAAGAATATTGCAGCAATGTTTGATTATTAGGACTGTAATCAATTGGTTGTGTTTTCTGACTTTAGCCAATTGCTTTGACTGTTACTTAAATCAATCAATGTTGTTCAACAGAGGAGGAAAAAGGAAACCAGCTTCCAGTCTTCCACCACTACCACAACAACTAAACCATGTTGAAAAATCAGACTTCTCCATAACAATGGAAAATCAGAAGAATAAAGAGATCAATAGAGAAATATGGAATCATAATTCAACCTTAATCAAGTCATGGGGAAAGCAATTAGCAGATTACTTTTACTACCTCTAATACTAGTGCTCTTCTGGTTAATCTTTTGCAGTGCTTTAGACACCATCACACCATCCAAATCCATCAAAGATCCTGAATTTATAGTCTCCCAGGGTGGAGTTTTCCGATTGGGATTCTTCAGCTTTCCCAATTCTAGTTCTACCAATCGGTATGTAGGAATATGGTACAATCAGATTCCTGTCCAAACAGTGATATGGGTAGCAAACAGAAACAAGCCTCTCCAGGATTCCTCTGGGATTTTCAAGATATCCGAAACCGGCAATCTTGTTGTTATGAACAGACAGGAAGAGATACTTTGGTCATCAAATGTTACAAATCTTGTTGGTTCCAACACAAGTGCCCTGCTTTTAGACTCTGGCAACCTTGTTCTGAGGAATGAAGATGAAAATGGAACAACAATATGGGAAAGTTTTCAACATCCTTCCAACGCCTTCCTCCCAAACATGAAGCTTAGTTTTGATCAAAAAACAGGTCAGAAAGTGGAGCTGAAATCCTGGAAAAGCCCTTCGGATCCATCAGAAGGTAACTTCTCTCTAGCCCCTCTGCCTGTTAAGATTCCAGAATTCATGATTTGGAAAAATAACCAACCCTATTTTCGGAGCGGTCCATGGAATGGTAGAACCTTCACTGGTTTGATACATAGGCCTACTAGTTACCATAATGGATTCTCTTTTGTTGCATATAACCAAGAAGGAACTTATTATGCTGGTTTTGAGTTTTCTAGTGAGTCTACAGTGTTATACTATGAATTAAATTATCAAGCAAAATTAGTAGAACGACCTTGGGATTCAGTCAAGGGGAAATGGGAAGACGGATTTCCAATTCTGGAAACTGATTGTGATTTTTATGGAAAGTGTGGAGGTTTTGGAAGCTGTGATGCAAAGCAACCATTGATTTGCAGCTGTTTGAAAGGGTTTGAGCCTAAAAATAAACAAGAATGGAATAGGCAGGATTGGAGCAGTGGATGTGTTAGGATTACCCCATTAAAGCCCTGCCAAGAAGCAACCAGTGACAGTGAAGTAGGCAAAAAAGATGGGTTTTTAAGGTTTGAGACAATGAAACTGCCAGCCTATCCAGATTATACATCTGCAGTTGGAGATAGTTGTGAGAATCAATGCCTGAAAAATTGTTCATGTGTGGCTTATGCACTTGATGCCGGCGTTGGTTGTATGTTATGGTTTGGAGATTTAATCGACACCCAGAAATTCTCCGGCCGGGGAGATGCTCTTTACATTCGTGTGGCATCTTCAGAACTTGGTTAGTTTTTCCATTTTCAGCCTGATATTTGCTTCAATTATGAATCTACTTTGGCTGTTACATTTTGATTCAAGTATGTTTCCCAAATTGGCAGATGAAAAGAAACAGAAGAGTAAAGTTGTTCTTATAGTTATTATAACAGTGATGATGGCCATAATCATCATTTCAATCTCTGCATTTTTCTTATGGAATCGGATAGCTAAACAAAGAGGTAAGACATAACCCTTTGTGGTTGAACTGTCAAATGTTAATTTTGATGCTGTCACTGATTAATTAATCATGTCTCAGGTAGGAAATTGAAAAGTAGAAAGCTACCATTCAACATAGAAAAATCAGTAGTTTGTGAAAATTCAATTGAAGATAAACTCCAGATGTTACCAGTGTTCCAATTTGAAGAACTAGCAACTGCAACAAACAATTTTCATGTTACAAAATTGCTGGGACAGGGTGGTTTTGGTCCTGTATACAGGTATCCATGATTTTCCAACCAAAATCTGTTGAATGAAAAATTTTCTAATTAAGTTGCTTGCTAAAATAACTTGATTTCTCAATTCAGGGAACTTTGCAAGAGGGAAAGGAAATAGCAGTGAAGAAATTGTCAAGAGCCTCTGGCCAAGGGTTAGAAGAATTCATGAATGAGGTGTTCCTAATCTCTAAACTCCAACATAGAAATCTTGTTAGATTGTTTGGCTGTTGTGTTGAAGGAGATGAGAAGATGCTTGTTTACGAGTATATGCCCAACAAAAGCTTGGATGCTTTTCTCTTTGGTTAGAAATTGCTAATCCCTTAACTTTCTATCAGAACAGAACATTGAACATGACAATCTCTGTTTGAAGACATTAATTGTTAATGTTGGTCTTACTCTAATCTCTTTTTTTTTTTTTTTTTTTTTGGCAATTTAGATCCTTTTAAACGAGAACTATTGGACTGGAAAATGCGATTCAACATCATTGAAGGGATTAGTCGAGGCTTACTTTATCTTCATAGAGATTCAAGATTGAGGATTATACATAGAGATCTCAAAGCAAGTAATGTTTTATTGGATGAAAAGTTGAATCCAAAGATTTCAGATTTTGGGATTGCAAGGATTTTTGGAGGGAATGAAAACCAAGCCAATACAAAAAGGGTTGTGGGAACTTAGTAAGTAAAACTTTATTATCATATCATTTTCTTGTTCTTACTAGTTCATATAAGTACTAGTATCTAAATTGGAATTAATAAATTAGTATTGTGTTATGTTAAATTCACAGTGGCTATATGTCTCCTGAGTATGCAATGCAAGGGCGATTTTCAGAGAAATCCGATGTTTTCAGTTTTGGAGTTCTATTGCTAGAGATTGTTAGTGGAAGAAAAAGCACAAGTTTTTACGATAATCAACATTGTTTTAGCCTCTTAGGATATGTAAGTGATTATTTATATGAAGATTGCCTCCTAGTAAATTGCAACCCAATTTGATATATATTGATGAACTTCTATAATTGAGCTAATCTTTTTCCCTCTTAATTTTTCAGGCATGGAAACTATGGCAGGAAGAAGACATTTTGGATTTAGTAGACAAGGGAATTTGTGATTCAATAAGGAATGGTGAAGAAGAGAAAGAGATATTGAGATGCATTCATGTGGGATTGTTGTGTGTTCAAGAATTGGCTAAAGATAGGCCAACAATTTCAAGTGTTGTTTCAATGCTTAATAGTGAGATTATGGATCTTCCCACTCCAAAACAGCCTGCTTTCACTGGAGCACAAGATGCTGATGAAGAAGATAGATTATCAGTAAATTATGTAACTGTCACCACGGCCTTTGATGGCCGATAATAATAACCAGGATATATATATATACTTCTAATACCATTTGAATTTTTATTAAACCTATACTAATTATTCCTAACTTGATTATAAATATGAAATTTCTTAGAATATATGTTATAAGTTGAATAGTAAAGCAAGCTTCGAATTCTTTGTTAATTAATTCTTAATGAAACAACGCAGGAACTTCACAGCCATCTGTAATTTCCATTAGCCGTTAAATTAATACGACTGAGATTAATGATGGAAATTTCAATTCTCACGTTCTTTCCATTAGCCAATCCAAAGGAAGTAAAACCAAAAACGTAATTGCGTTTTTTCCTTCAAAGGTTGAAGAAAAATATGCAAAAAGCCAAGAATGTAAAGTACTTATCAAACACATGTAATAATAGCGAAATCTTGATGTAAACATTTCCAGCAATCAATTAATCGGTATTTCTACATAAGAAAAGAAATTCATTAGCGTTATTGCTTGCATATACTCAAATAACAACACGAAAATATTTCAATTTAAGTCATGCGGATAATTATCAACGCTGCAAAATAAAATTGACTTGGATTTAGGTCAATTGAGCAGGCTAGTTAAATTGTATTACCCTGCAAAACAGATAATTAGAACATAAATGTTGAAAAATGGTGAGAAGAACAAGTCAGCTAATTAGATGTTCGCCACAAGTAAATCATGTTGAAAAATCAGAGTTCTTCTTTTTTGACCTTATTGAAAAACTCAGAGTTTTCAAAAACAAGATAATTGAAGGAAAAGAAAACAGAGTAAGTTGAACAATATTAGAGAAAACATAAACCTTCTAAGTCATGGGGAAAGCAATTCGCAGGTTACTTTCATTACCTCTAATTCTAGTGCTCTTGTGTCTTTGCTTCAAATTTTGCACTGCTGCAGATTCCATCACACCATCCAAATCCATCAAAGATCCTGAATTTATAGTCTCCCAGGGTGGAGTTTTCCGATTGGGATTCTTCAGCTTTCCCAATTCTAGTTCTACCAATCGGTATGTAGGAATATGGTACAATCAGATTCCTGTCCAAACAGTGATATGGGTAGCAAACAGAAACAAGCCTCTCCAGGATTCCTCTGGGATTTTCAAGATATCCGAAACCGGCAATCTTGTTGTTTCGAATGGACAGGAAGAGATTCTTTGGTCATCAAATGTTACAAATCTTGTTGTTTCTTCTAACACGAGTGCCCTGCTTTTAGACTCTGGCAACCTTGTTCTGAAGAATGAAGATGAAAATGGAACAACAATATGGGAGAGTTTCCAACATCCATCCAACGCCTTCCTCCCAAACATGAAGCTTAGTACTAATCTAAGAACTGGTGAGAAAGTGAAGCTGTCATCCTGGAAAAGCCCTTCTGATCCATCTGATGGTAACTTCTCTTTTACCCTTGAGCCTCTCAACATTCCTGAGGTTATGGTTTGGAACAATAACCAACCATATTTCAGAAGTGGTCCATGGAATAACCAGAAATTTATTGGAATTGCAGTGATGACTTCTGTTTATCGTGATGGATTTACTATTGTTTCAGATGACCAAAGAGAATCCTTTAATTTTAGTTTTAGTCTTTCTAATAAATCTTTGTTGGCATATTATGAGTTCAATTATCAAGGACAAATCGTAGAAAGATTCTGGGATGATGGGAAAGGGGACTGGCATAACAATATATCTATTTTGGATATTGAGTGTGATGTTTATGGAAAGTGTGGAGCTTTTGGAAGCTGTGATTCAATGAAAACACCCATTTGCAGTTGTTTAAAGGGGTTCGAGCCGAAAAATACAGAGGAATGGAACAGACAGAATTGGACTAGTGGATGTGTTAGGACTACCCCATTGCAGTGCCAAAATCCAGGTAATGGAAGTGACAAAAACGAAGGGTTTTTGAAGCTAGGGAACATGAAAGTGCCAGCCTCTCCAGATTGGGCATCTGCAAATTATGATGAGAGTTGTGAAAATATGTGCTTGAAGAATTGTTCATGTGTGGCTTATGCATATGATGTTAGCATTGGTTGTATGTTATGGAGTGGAGATTTGATTGACATACAGAAGTTTACAAGTGGAGGAACAGATCTTTACATTCGGCTCCCATCTTCAGAACTTGGTAAGTTGTTTATATTTTGACCCGGTATTCGCTAAGTTGCTTGTTCTTATACATTAATCTGTTTTTATGTATTAACCTTCTGAATTTGCAGATAAGAAGAATGAGAAAAGTAAAGTTATTGTTATTATAGCCGTGATTGCGGCTGTATTAATGATTTTCATCATTACACTTGTCTTGTGGATTTGGGCTAAAAATAGAGGTAATGCATTCATTATCTTTAGTTTACTGGTAGTGTGACAGTTTTAGTTCAAATCATTTCTAATTCTCAACAATTTCTGTCTCAGAAAGGAAACGAAAAAGCAAAGAGAAGAGGGAAATGAGCATGGGAAATATACAGCTACCAGTATTCAAATTTGAGGAACTAGCAACTGCAACAAACAATTTTCATATTGACAAAAAGTTAGGACAGGGTGGTTTTGGTCCAGTATACAGGGTATTATTATTTGTCTGTCAAATTAGACTTTCTAGAAAAAGTTTGATAAAAGAGAAAAAGGCTTCTCATTAGCTGAGTTTTTTTTTTTTTTAATCTATGCAGGGAACATTGGAAGATGGAAAGGAAATAGCGGTTAAGAGATTGTCAAGAGCTTCTGGCCAAGGTTTAGAAGAATTCATGAATGAGGTGGTGGTTATTTCTAAACTCCAACATAGAAATCTTGTTAGATTGCTTGGCTGTTGTGTTGAAGGAGATGAGAAGATGCTTGTCTACGAGTTTATGCCCAACAAAAGCTTGGATGTCTTTCTCTTTGGTTAGAATTTGCTAATCCCTTCCATTTTCTATCAGAACACAACATTGAGCATGACAATTTCTGTTTGGTATCCATTGTTAATCTTTGTCTTACTCTATTTTTTTTAAGATCCTGTTAAAGGAGAACTATTGGATTGGAAAAGGCGATTCAACATCATCGAAGGAATTAGTCGAGGTTTACTTTATCTTCATAGAGATTCAAGATTGAGGATTATACATAGAGATCTAAAAGCAAGTAATGTATTACTGGATGAAGAGTTAATTCCAAAGATTTCAGATTTTGGGATGGCAAGGATTTTTGGAGGGAATGAAGATCAAGCTAATACAAATAGGGTTGTTGGGACTTAGTAAGTAAACCGTTAATTCTTTTATCCATTATCTTGTTTCTTGTTAATTATTACTACTAGCTTCAAATTGATGATTCTGATGATGTTAAAATACACAGTGGTTATATGTCTCCTGAGTATGCAATGCAAGGGCAATTTTCAGAGAAATCTGATGTATTCAGCTTTGGAGTTCTATTGCTGGAGATCGTTAGTGGAAGAAGAAACACAAGCTTTTATGACATTCAGCATTGTTTTAGCCTCCTGGGATATGTAAGTGTGTTTATATGATTTCTAACTAATCAGCAACTAGAATCAAATTCTATAATTGAGGTAATCTCTTTTTTGCCCCCATTTTCAGGCTTGGCAACTATGGCAAGAAGATAACATTTTGGGTTTAGTAGACATGAGGATTTGTGATTCAAAGTATGCTGAGAAACAAGAATCAGATATATTGAGATGCATTCATGTGGGATTGTTGTGCGTTCAAGAATTTGCTAAAGATAGGCCAACAATGTCAAGTGTAGTTTCAATGCTTAATAGTGAGATTGTGGATCTTCCTACTCCAAAACAACCTGCTTTTAGTGGAACACAATTTACCCAAGATGCTAATGAAGGTGTGTTTTCCGTAAATTATGTATCTATTACGGCCTATAATGGCCGATAACTGAAGCAAAATACTCAAACTCAAACAATTAACAAGGGGAAAAAGTTATCAAGTAATAGGAATTCTTCAGCTGCTTAATTTCCTTAGCTCTAATTTATACCATCTTCTTGTTTTTTGCTTAGTCTTTTTCTGTTGGGCACTGCTTTAGAGTTTAGACACTATCACAACAAAAAATCTTGTTTTTGAAGAAGCTATATAAAGTTATGGGCATTTGGGTCCTGAAATCTGCTCATGATCATAATAACCAAAGTAACAGTTTTGAAGAACAAGAGTGCATAATTGCTGTGAGACTAGAACGGCACAATGCAGTAAAAACAAAGAAAGATAAGTGAACTGGTTTTGCTAACAGAATAGAACGAAAAGCACAAGCAAAGAACATAAACACTAAAGCATCATTATAATTCTTGTAATTCTCCAGTCATGGCATAAATCATCATTTCATTATAAATGGGTGTCATAGCACCCTTGAAGCAACTACTAACATTAGATAAAGAGATAGAAAAACAACAAACTAAATTTGCAGCAGACAGACAATATGCAACATCATACCCTCTTCCATTAGCTTACAGCCTATCCTCATACTCAGAAAGTGGGGTTATCTGCTCCTTCAAACCCTTCAACCTGCGTATAGAAGATACAAGGAATGCTGCCTCGTTCCAAGGTTCCATTGGATCTTGTGTAATCAACTCCCAGTGATCAAAAACACATTGTGAGAATGCTGCCTGCCCTGATGTTGCAGCCCTCAACCGGCCATAGAATCCAAAGGACGTAACAACAGGCAGGTATCCCTTGATGTTGTAAAGTGGGGTACCAGGCATCTGCATTTCCTCAAAAACGTGTCCACGCTTTTGGTTAAGCACACTGTGAATAGCACCAAGTGCCTGCTCAGGGGCTTGGATCTCCACCAAGTATACAGGCTCAAGAAGCCTTGGCTTTACCGTAAGCTGAGAAGCAAGGAAAGCCCTCCTAGCAGTTGGAATGATCTGACCACCACCTCTGTTAATAGCATCAGGATGGATAACCACATCGCACATTTCAAAGCAGACACCCCTCATTTTCTCTTCACACAATGCACCTTCCTTTGATGCCCACTGGAACCCAGCAACAACAGAATCCTTAATTTCATCAAGGTACTGAACTCCTTTACACCTATCCACCACAACCATGTTAGGACCAGTCGTCTCGGGGCCAAAACACCAAATCCTCTTAGCTAGATTTTTGTTCCAACCAAACTCTTCAGCCAAGATCTTGGAACGAACCTTGGGATCACCCCTTGGACCAATACGTCCCTCATCAATGGCCTCGGCGAGACCATCCTCCAAGGGCCTAGCTTCCATGTACAGACTGTTGTGATTGTTAGGAGACTTGCTCATCACAGTCCTGCAGGACCTCTCAAGGACTGTCTCACGGAAAGACACAATAGGATCAGATTTAATGATCTTAGCACCGCCCATAAAATCTTCTTGTAAATCATGGAGGCAGATTTCAAGGTGGAGTTCTCCGGTACCTGCAACAATGTGCTCTCCAGATTCTTCAATGGAACACACGACCATAGGATTAGCCAAAAGCTTCAGCCCTTCAACAAGTTTGGGAAGATCAGATGCAACCTTGCACTGAACAGCAACACGGACAATAGGAGAGACAGAAAACTTCATGGCACGAATTGGGTGGGCATCCACTTCCTTCTCATTAGTCAAAGTAGCATGTTTGGTGATAAACTGATCCAAACCAAACAGGACAACTGTGTTACCACAAGGCACATCCTCCACTGTTTCCAGCTTCTTTCCCATCCAAATAAGAGTTCTCTTTACACTCTTAACATACAAGTCTTTCTTCTCACCGGGGACATAGTTTGTACCCATGATTCTGACCTTCAAACCAGTTGAGACTCTTCCAGAGAAGACTCGACCAAAGGCAAAGAACCTAGCCTTATCAGAAGCTGGAATCATTTTCGAAACATAGAGCATAACCGGACCTCCAGCATCACAGTTCCTGATAGCAGTAGCATAAATATCATCAAGGGAGCCCTCATACAAATTCTCAACGCGATACTTCTGAGCCTGTGCAGGAGAAGGCAGATGAAAAATCATCATTTCTAGAAGCGCATTGCTGGCAGGAAGCCAATTTTGCATCACTCTCTTCATTAGGGCCTTCCCCATCAATTTCCTCTCTTCAGTATTCATGGTGACACCAAGCTTTTGCAACATGGGCCAGAGCTTATCCTTCTCGTCATTCATACAATTGTTGATAATCTGCTGGATGGGTTCATAACAGAATTGCACAAATCCACGCTTGCAGGTAGGAGAACCAGTGTTCTTGGTGGTCCACTTCTTGGTAGCAGGATCAAAAAAGTTTTCACCCCAAAGTCTTTCCATCATTTTGGCCTCATCAACACCAAACTTTGAGGCATACATCTTAGCGAAGTTGGTCAAAGTGAAGGCCCAACCATGCAAACAAGCAGAGAAGGCAACTGTTCCTTTCACAGGGTAGACTTGAACATCTCCAAGCATAGGATCTTCATAGGTAGCCATGATGACATTAACATTTTCAATAACCCTCTGGAAAGTCTGGTAAGCCTCCTCTGCATCAACCCGGAGGTCAAGGAAGCACCTGTCCAATTTGTTAATGGTCAAGACAGGCCTGAACCTTTCACCGAGTGCTTGACGGAGTACAGTCTCTGTCTGAACACAAACACCTTCGATACAGTCAACGAGCAAGGGCTCCATCAGTAATACGAAGGGCAGCTGTGACCTCCGATGAAAAATCAGCGTGTCCAGGGGAATCAATGAGATTTATCAAGTACTCATTGCCTTGTCGCTCTCCTTTAAAGTTCTTCAAGGAATCATGACTCATCTCATAGCACAAAGACTTCCCAATAGACTTAACTGTGATAACACGCTCCGCTTCATCAGCTCGGGTATCACCAGCAACACCCGCAGCCGCAAGAAGAGAATCGGTAAGAGTCGATTTACCTGGCAGGAACACAAAAAATAAAATGCCTTCAAAAAACCTGACAATGACATGCTACTGGAGCAATTTCATGGATAAATTGATAAAAAAACAGACATGTAAAAGGGAACCCATTCTAGGGTACAAGTTTAATCAACAAATTTGGTCTATAGCATCGGATTCACGAATAAAACAAGCATGAAAAGTAATAAGGCAAGTATATACCATGATCAACATGGGCGACAACAGAAATGTTCCTGATGTTGGTCGACAAGTCCATGAGACGGCGGAGCCCCTCCGCGGTCAACTGCGCCATCTTACGGAGATCTCGAAAACTAATCAAGGCCGAAAGAGAGTAAGAGTGAGAAGCGGCTAGCCACCCAGAGAGAAAAATGATGGAAATTTTACAAAACTGTCGCTCGAATAAGAGGAAAATGTCTACTATAATCGAAGGGTTTAGGGTTTAGCAGTGTGAGCAATTTCGTTTTGGAAGTGTGAAAGGTCGTGTGAGGTTTTCCATTGTCCCTCTTTTCTGGGCTTGGGTATGGGCTTTTGCCCTTACATAATATTATATATATATATATATATATATATTTCTTGTATGCTAAGCTTTCCTCTTAATTAAAGTCCGAGGATATATAGACAAATTTTTTCTCTAATTCTCCTGTATTATAAAAGGCAATTCATCTGAGATACAAACCAACTATTTGTTGCTTTGTAGTATTTATTAATTTTCAAATACCGTAGTGGATGTCTAATTAATTAACCCGAGATATAAATTATCCAACTGGTCCTTTTTTTTTCTTCCTCTTCCTCTTGGTTTTAAGGCTCTCAAACTAACCAGGCAATTTATCAAGAATAACCCTAATTTATTGACTTCAAACGAAATTTCATTTTCTCTAATTTTAGGTCTTATTATATGACTTAAATATATAGTTTCCCAATTGGACCGACTTCCACTTTGTCAACTATTAGATTTCAAGGCCCAATAAAGGCTTAATAGAAAAAAAGACCCCTAAAGGTAACTGTCAAATAAGCCCATTCACTTCAATTTTGACAAAAAATTAGTCTTGTTTACAAATGATTCTCTAACACCTTCGTTAAACAGTGTCATGCTATAGTATGTCACGTAGCCAAAAGAAGTTGTCAGTTTTAAAAAAATAAATATTTAAGATTAAAGAAATTTTGAGGTGAAAGGTTTTATTATTTTAAATTTTTAATAATTTTAAAGTGGTAAAAGTTTGGATTGGTGGTGGAAGACACTTTGGGTTTGAGACTCCGTAAACCCCATTGGTAGACTACCTAAAAGCTTGAAAATTTGTAGACTCAAATCCAATGAATCTATACATAAATTCCAAAGACAATTTACCATGACCTTAGAGATGAAATAACATATGCTGCTCCTAAAACTAAATAAAACAAATAATGCACTAATATCAATTTTTTAGGATTAAAACAAGATGTGCCTATTCTTTCGACCTCTGTGACATTTTTTTAGTGCAAGTCTTCCCCTCTGTCCTCTCAATTTAGCACTTATGAGATTGTTAGGGTTCGATTTCTAGAAATTTATTAAGGATTGAATCTAATTAGTCACTAATTGATTTCAAGTTCATATATTATAATAATATTTAAATAAAACATATAGCAGAGGAATGATTCATTTACACACACTGTAAGTTACACATTTTTTCACTTTTTCTATATCTTTTAATAAAATTTATATGTGACTAATCTGAACCATTGAATTCTTAATTCTACTCACATAATTGGAAATGTTAAACTACATGTTTTTTTTTGCCAAAGTTTAACTACATGTTCGATGCATTATATTTTTCCACCATTAAATATACGTTGAAGATATTGAAAAATTTTGGAATCTTGATCAATATGAAAATGATATCGGATTGACTCGAATTTTTACATGCATGATTCATATGATAAGAGTATTAAATCCCACGGTTGGTTTTGTAAAATAATGCTCATAAATTAAGTTATGAAGTGTAAAACAAGTTTGTTTACATTGTATTATGTATAAGTTTTTCCTTCCTCAACATATATATATATATATATATATATATATATATTCAAAATAATTAAAATCTTAAATATTCAGTTAGGTGGGGTGGAAGTAGCTTAGTATATATCCTTTAAGCAATGTCTCGACTGATTCAAATATTGTGAATAGACAAAATAAATATCGAAATTGAGCTTTTCCTAATTGAAATCTGACATGACTTGACTTCGAATCAACCGGAACTTAATGTAGTTATCGATATGATGTGAGGTCCATATTAAAAAAAAACATAAATCAATAATCACAACGTAATTAATTGACTGTATTCGGGCGGTAGCAAAGGGCTGCTTTTGTTGGTACTTGGTACCCAAGAAATTAAAGCTATGCATATTTATAACATGGGACTAGCATAACATTATAACATTATTATTAATTAATAGACGTACAAGTATATATAGTAGCAAAAAAAAAAAAAGTACACGTACAAGGTATCCCAATTCCCAAGTATTTGTCTTGCATGCTTTTTGGCCAGAATTGTACGTGGATCGATTGATGCGATTCATCATCTTGTAGTTTACCTTTTCAAACAGGTTGGTCCAATATAGTATTGACTGTTGACTGCTGCATGCACACCACATTTTTTTTTTTCCAATATATAGTCTTATAATTAAAAAGCCCTAATAATAAATTAAATTGATGGTAAGAAACTAAGAAAGAAAAAAAAAATGTTAATTTTGAACAAAAAAAAAATGAAAACAAAGGTTAACAAGTCAATGGCATTCGGTACCGTCTATGGCGACGTGTCCCCTCCTGATGAGTCCTTTCCTTTGGATTATTGGACAGAAATGCATGTGGAGCCCTAGTATTAAAAAAACTCAATTAATCCTGCATCTATAATCTCTTCCTCAAAAAAATCTATCTATAGACTATAATCTCTTACTACGTATGTATTATTTGTTTTTTTGGAATAAAAAAAAAAATATATATATATATATATATAGAAGATTTTATTAATCCTGAAAACCAATTACAATGACAAATTAAACAGCCAAATAGACAAAAACATGAATAACCAACTCCTATTAGCTCGAAATTATGGAATCAAATGGTTCAATTGTCCTGATTAAAAATTTAGGGGTCATTTTGTTAATTTGATGATAATAATAAGAGTTATTATTATATCCATTCATTAAACTGTTTTGCATTAATACTTCTGGCTGGAATTGGAATCTTCCACAATTAAATATATGTTGAAAATATTGAAAAATTTTGGAATCTCGATTAATATGAAAATGATATCGGATTGACTCAAACTTTTACATGCATGATTCATATGAAAAGAGTATTAAATCCAACGGTTGGTTTTGTAAAATAATGCTCATAAATTAAGTTATGAAATTGTGTAAAACAAGTTTGTTTACATTGTGTTATGTGTAAGTTTATCCTTCCTCAAACATATATATTCAAAATAAAATCATAAATATTCGATTAGGTGGGGTGCAGTAGTTCAATATCCTTTAAGCAATGTCTCGACCGATTCAAATATTATGAATAGACAAAATAAACGTCGAAATTGAGTTTTTCCTAATTGAAATCTGACGTGACTTAACTCCAAATCAACCCGGACTTAATGTATTTATCGATATGATATGAGGTCCATGCTAAAAAAACATAAATCAATCACAACGTAATTTGACTGTATTCGGGCGGTAGCAAAGGGCTGCTTTTGTTGGTACTTGGTACCCAAGAAAGCTATGCATATTTATAAGGGGACTAGCATATAACATTATAATAACATTATTAATTAATACACGTACAAGTATAGCAGCAAAAAAAAAAAAAAAAAACACGTACAAGTATCCCAATTGTATATGTCTTGCATGCTTTTTGGCCAGAATTGTACGTGGATCAATTGATGCAACTTCATCATCTTGTAGTTTACCTTTTCAAACAGGTTGGGTCCAATATAGTGTTGACTGTTTTGAACAAAAAATATAGTGTTGACTGTGAGTGCTGCATCCACAGTACACCACATTTTTTTTTCCAATATAGTCTTTATAATATTGGAAAAAGTTATTCAACATTAATATTGAAGGAATTGTGCTCCAGGTTTAATTACTTTTAAGTTTTATCTTCATAATAATAATTCAAGAATGAGGATTATACACACAGATATAAAATCAAGTACTACGATATATATATATATATATGCTTGAATAAAGAAATGATTATAAACATCACAAAAGAATTAAACAGCCAAATAGAGAAACCGAGACATGAATATTAGCTCGTAATTAGGAATCACATGGTTCAATTGTCCTAATTAAAAATTTAGGGGTCGTTTTGTTAATTTGATGATAATAACAGGAGTTATTATATCCATTAAACCGTTTTGTATTAATACTTCTGGCTGGAACTGGAATCTTCTAGTAAGTAGTATGTTTTCTGGGATGATTTGTTTCATGGCTGGCAATCAATTTTCCATTTCTTCTATTTGACTTTTACTAGTAATTTTTTTCTTTTATTTTCTTTCGTGGGCTATCTCAGTTGCTATGGTACAAGGTTAATTTATTTTCATATAAAAAGCAGCCGACGTCCTTGGGATTTGGGAGTTCGATCGATCGACTTGGAATTCCATTTCGAAGTCGAACGATATATCGAGCGATTATGGGGGCCCCATAATTGAAAATAAACCAAAATCGTTAGGTTTTGTAAAAACTAAAGTCTAAAAAGTGATTGAAATTTGAGCGATGCATGTGATGTGGTTCATGTCATGATGCCAAAGAAGTGGACTTGAACACTTCAATTCGTCGTCTAGAAAATGGATTAGAAGCAAACGAAACGAAACGAAACTTAAGAATTAAGATAATATCTTCCTACTCAAGAATCAAAGATATTCAAAGATATTTTAGGGTATTTGCTCAATTTGAGACTATAAATATTTTGACTCAATTAGAAGCTGGTTGGTTATAGATTATTTCAAAAACTTTTGACCCCAAAACTGGCTAGTGACATTTAATTTGGATGAATAAATTGAAAGATTTTGTTATATATATCTTCTTTCAAAATATTATTGATAAAACCCCTAAAAATAATATTAAAAATTTACATAAAAATATTAAGTAGTTTAAAATTTTAATGTTTATTTATTTAATTTATTTAATAACGTAATAAGTAGTATAAGAAAGGAAATAAATACTACATTTTTCCCCAATCAAAAATGAAGAATTTCATTGATATTGATATATTTTATTGATATAAAAAAAGGGAAGTGCATACAAATTAACTAAACAAACAAGCAAATGGAGAAGAAAAAAGAAAAAGAGACTTTGTGTTTATTGCTACATGATTAGTCAAAACTTGAACACCCCATGGGCCATGGCCGGACCAAGTCCAAACTTTTATGATCCTTTTCAAACTTACTTTTCAGTATATCCACTTAAGTGATATAAATAAGATTTCTTTGGTTATTTATATTATATCCAAAAAAAAAAAATTTCTTTGGTTTAATTAATTACTAGTAATTAGGAAAATGTTACTTGACAGTTAAGAGGCGTCTTACTTTTTTCCAAGCTATAGATTGTAGACTAGTGGTGTCGTGGACTCGTGGTGGTGCTCATATAATATATTGCCAAGCAGTAGAATACAAAATAGGAGCAATATGTGGGGCCACCAAAATGGTGAAAGTGACTATATATAAGTGATGAGTTTGAAATCACAAAATCAAATGCCTCTCTTTCTTAAACTCTCTGCTTTGAAGTTTGAAGATGATGAACTCGGCCACAACTTCTGGCAAGAAGAAGAAAACAGACATTGCTAATGCTTTAACACTTATCGGCCGCAAGACCAACTCATCCAAAATGAAGCACCGCCGGCGCCGGCTGCCCCGGGTACTTTATTTCGCTTTTCTTTTTTATACATATATTTAAGGAGGTTGCTAAATACCGTCCTATTTTTGCTATTCACCGTCCCATTTTTTACACTTTTGCCCTTTGACCTTTGCCACTTTTTCACTTTTGCCCTTAGCCACGCGGAGCCTCCCCACTAGGACGGCTCTGCCACGGCTAGCCGTCCCACTAGGACGGCTTTGCCACGGCTAGCCGCCCTAGTGGGGCGGCAAGGCTTTTTTTTTTTTTAAATAGCTATTTTTTTTAAAAAAAAAAAGGTTTAGTACCGGTGCCGCCCCAGGGGGCGGTCTATCCATGGTAGGGCCGCCCCAGGGAGGCGGCCTGGCCATGATAGTGCCGCCCCAGGAGGGCGGCTTGGCCATGGCTCAGCCGCCCTAGGGGGACGGCACCGGTGGGGCGGTTAGACCAAATTTTTTTTTAAATAATAATTTTAAAAAAAAAAAAAATAGCAGAGCCGCCCCACCGGGACGGCCTACCCTGGCTAAGCCGCCCTCTTGGGACGACACGGGTCATCAGTCCTAAATTTCGTCAAAAATTGCATTTTTCTGAAATCGTCATCAAAATACGGCACATTATCGTTCATTTTTCTTAAATCGTCATCAAAATACAACACGTTAACGCTATTCTACGTTCGTGATAGTTTCAAGATTAGAAAATGAAGCAAAGGGCAAAAGCGTAAAAAAGCGTCAAAAATGGGGTGGTGAATAGCATAAATGGGGCGGTGTTTAGCAATTCAGTATATTTAATTAACATTGAACTCTCATCAACTTTTTTTCTTTTTCAATTTCAACTTTCAGGGAATGGAAGATCATCAGATTATTAATCAAACAAGGTCAGTTTAGCTTTAATTTAAGATTAATTCAATGAAAAATGTAGCAAAAATTATAAGATTTTTTTTTCTATTTTGTAAAAAAAAAAATTTATAAGATTTTGACACTGCAATTAAAATATACTACTGGTCAAAGAAAGTACTAAATGTTTGACAAAAAGAAACTTTGACTTTATTATATTCTATCTTCTTCTAAAATTGATGTTCCATGAATTTTAATTAATGTTGCCAAAAAATTGGAAACTAAAATTATTATTATTACGTAATTATTATTATGTTAGAAGATAAATTAATTTACTCTGATAATTAATTCGTTGGATCGTTTGTGTATATAAAAATAAAAATAAAAATACGCATGCAGTTCAAATGTTGGTCCAAAGAAGGGAAGGAAGAAGAAGAGTTCATTGCATTTGGTTGAGATTGGGGCAAAAATAGAAAGGCTTGAATCGGAGGTGGCGGCGAAGAGGGCGGAGACGAGAATCATGAGAGAGCAGCTAATGGAAGGAGAAGCCAAAGTGGAAGGTGGCCTGCGGAGGCTTTCTCAACAAAGGATGGTCAACGCGCTGCTATTCCTCGAGAATTTGCGTGACGAGGGTCTTCTCAATCTTTTGACTCGCCGTTTTCTTATTGGTTGAAATTGAAATTTCTGTTGCGAGCCGAGAAATTAAGCTCATCAACTTAAATAACTGCTGGATCAGTTCGAGTCAATGTTGAGAAAACCGGATCGGAGGTTGAATCGTTTTTCTATCGATTTCCAGTTTTTTCCGATTCAACCGGTCGGTTCGATTGAAATCCTTTCAAAAATATCAAACCGATTTTCCTACCGATTCACGGTTCAATCAATTCAACCGACCGATCCGATCCGATTTTTTCAACAATGGTTTGAGTTGGACTTTGGACGTCCATTTTTATTTACTTTTTTTCCTTTACGTATTTTGTTTTTAAAGTTTGTAATGGTTTGACCTAATTTCTAATAAAATAATATAGCGTTATATATATGTTTGATGTTTTCTCCTTTCCGTCAACGGTGCCTTTTTTCCCCATCTATCAACGGCCAACACAACAGGGTGTTTAATCTATGTCTTTCTTCTTCTTCTTCTTTTTTTTAAATATTTTATTTACTTAATAATTATACTACTACTAATCTTTCTTTTTCCTATGAGAATGTTTTCTTAGATGATGAGTTGATGACTGAACTATCATCATAAGACCGGGCCAGATCCATTTATAAAGGACATGCTAATTAAGCCCAACTATTATTATTTCATTATTTTCATTACTATTTCAGTATGTAAAACAACAAACAATATCAAATATCAATACTTAAATATAAAAAATTATTTGTGCTTTTTTTTTTAAAAAAAAAAAATTAGTGTAATGAACCGAACCTAATAAAACCATTAGATGAACTGGTGAGTCCGTCCCACCTAATAATTTCTCATGTTGCCGATTCAAATTTAGAATAAACTCTATCCCAAACATCAATTAATATTGACAAATAACAATCCAAATTACACAAAACAATTACCTTAAAAAACTACCTAGTGGAGTACCTACTAAGCAATTAGCAAACTAAATTTCAAGGGAAAAAAAGGAAAGTCAAATGACTGAGCCCATAAGGCCCCCAAAGGTTGTCCAAAATATATGTATAGTAGTAAGGGCGATGCCGATTGCGCCCAACCTCAAGCAAAGCAACGTGCACTTTATGGGTGGCGGGAATTTTTTATTTTTATTTTTTTGCATCAATTTGGTGGCGGGAAATTTAAATAGTTGAATTTTGACCGTTGGAGCTTCCCGATATTATGATTTTTTTTTTCTTTAAAAAATAAATCTTGTGATTTTTCATTTTTCTTGATCTTCATTTTTTTTTAACATTTCTAAATAGTAGTACTTTCCTAGCTAAATTGAACTCTTTGTTTGTAATTTGCAGAATTGGAATCAACACTAAAATTCCACTTTCTCTGCCAAAGCATAAGAAAAAAATATCAATTTCAATTTTCAACCATTCCAAGTTTCTTTGAGCATGATGTATGGTTTCATTTGCTATCATTTTGTTTGTTTGGGACCTTTGGGTACTTCCTGGAAATTTATCTTTGGAAAGAACAGTTCTTTTTGTTTGTACATTTCATCCTTTTTTTTTTGTGTGTGTGTATTTAGTAATGGTTTTTGTTTGGTTGCTTGATTGGAAAGCTAAAAAGAGGATGCAGGCATAAAATCTGGTTCTACATTAGATAAGGGGATTTTTTTTTTTTTGAGATAAGATAGGGGAATTGTTATTATTTAGAATATTATTATTATTCTATAAAAGTTGAAAGTGTGGGATCTCATAAGAAATTTTGATGAATATTATAACTTTAGCTGAATTTAAATCTTATATTATCGAGCTTGAACACGATTGATTAACTGCTATATTTTGGTAGTCCTTGAATGGTGGAGACCGTTCGTGAACATATTTTGATACCCTTTTTTTTGATCCGATTACTTATATATATAGATCCTTTAACACCCAAAGCAAAATCGTATCTATTGGACAAATTTTTTATTTTGGCCAGAAAAAAAATTAAAAAATAAATTAAAAAAACCAAACAATTAGTAGTAGGTTAACATCCTTTTGAAAAAAAAATTAGTAGACAAACTTTTTTGAAGACCAAAATCCTACAAATCCTTTTTGTTTCATTTGATCTTTTCCTCCCTGCAGATGATCTCGAATCTCGATCTTCTTATGTTTTGTTTCTCCCAAAGTCCACGCCTTTCTTCCTGGAAAGCCTCCAACATTTTTGTATCTCTTTGCTCTCTCCATCTCCAAAGTCCAATCTCTTCCCAAGAGATTTTCCTTTGACTCTCTACCTATACTTCAACACTCTCTCACAGAACGTTCCCATCATTTAACAAAATCTTCCCTTGCACTCAAAACCCAAGCTTTTTCTTCAATAAAAATTCCCAAAAAGATAAGACTTTTTGCTTCAGAATCACCTTTCCTAATGAGTTCAGCTACCAGTTTTAATTTTCTCATTGAACCCATTTTTCTTCGTGGGGTTTCTGCTACATTACACCTATTTTTCTTGTTAGGCTTATGGGTAGTGAACAATCTCAAAGAAGCAAAAGGGGAAGGTTCAAAAGCGAGGTCAGGGCAAAGGAATTTGTGGTATAATAAGCAAACTTTAGCTTGTTGTTTTGTTGTTTCAGCTTTTAATATTATCTTGTGTTTGTTAAGTTACTTTTATTGGTTTAGAAGTGGTTGGTCTGCGGATAAGTTAGTGACTTTTTCGGATTATGCGGTTAAAACGCTTGCCTTGGGCGCAACCTGTTTTTACTTGCATAATCATTTCTCCTATTCTGATGAACAAAAGAAGTTCCCTTTTTTGTTGAGAACTTGGTGGGGTTTTTATTTTTCAATCTCTTGTTATCGTCTTCTGGTGGATATTGTTCTTTACAAAACCCTTGCTTCTTTCCCAAAACAGTGTTTAGCATCTGATGGTTTTTCTCTTATCACTGCTATGTTCTTATGTATTGTGGGTTTTTTTGGAACAAATGAGGGAGAAGATACCCTCCTTGAGGAGCCCCTTTTGAACGGAGACTCTGGTGTAAGTAATGGTGGAGAGCTGTGTAGCAAAAAGAGGAGTGATACCATAACCCTGTATTCAAATGCTAGTACTTTTAGCATTATTATATTTTCTTGGATGGGGCCTCTTATTGCTGCTGGCAATAAGAAAACTTTAGACCTTGAGGATGTTCCTCAGCTAGATAGCAGTGATAGTGTTGTTGGGGTTTTTCCAAAGTTTAGAAGCAGGATTGAGTCAGTTGACAGTGAAAAGAGTGGAGTTACCACACTTAAGTTGGTAAAGGCATTGTTCTACTCAACTTGGAAATATATTCTTTTGACAGGATTGTTTGCATTAATGTACACTGTGGCTACATATGTTGGCCCATATCTGACTGACACTTTTGTTCAGTACCTGGATGGACAGCGGGAGTTTAAAAGTGAGGATTATCTTCTTGTTATTGCTTTCTTTGTTGCAAAGCTAGTAGAGTGCTTATCACAGAGGCGCTGGTTTTTCAAAGTGCAGCAAGTTGGACTTATGGTGAGAGCAGTGCTGGTAACAATGATTTATAACAAGAGTCTAACCCTTTCTTGCCACTCAAAGCAACGCCACACCAGTGGGGAGATTATCAATCTCATGAGTGTTGATGCAGAGAGGGTGGGTGACTTTAGTTGGTGCATGCATGATCCATGGATGATACCTTTCCAAGTTTCTTTGGCCTTGTTGATCTTGTATAAGAACCTTGGCCTCGCAACAATAGTAGCTTTTGGTGCAACAGTACTAGTTATGTTGGCAAACATACCTTTGGCGAAAATGCTAGAGAAGTTTCAGGACAAGTTGATGGAATCAAAAGATAAAAGGATGAATGCAACCTCTGAAATCTTAAGGAACATGAAAATTCTCAAACTTCAGGGGTGGGAAATGAAGTTTTTGTCAAAGATAATCGGGCTTAGGAAAGTTGAGGAAGGATGGTTAAAAAGATTTATCTATACAAATGCCATGACTAGTTTTGTTTTTTGGGTTGCACCCTCTTTTGTGTCTGTAGCCACTTTTAGTGCCTGTATGGTTTTAGGAGTCCCACTCGAGTCAGGGAAAATCCTTTCTGCACTTGCAACATTCAGGATTCTTCAAGATCCAATATACCATCTTCCTGACACAATTTCAATGATAGCTCAAACAAAGGTGTCTCTTGATAGAATTGCTGCCTTCCTGCGGCTGGATGACTTGCAGCCTGATGTTTTAGAGAAGCTTCAAAGAGGTTGTTCTGATACAGCAATTGAGATTGTTGATGGGAATTTCTCCTGGCATTTGTCTTCTTCCACTGCAACATTAAGAGATATAAATTTGAAAGTTCTCCATGGTATGAAGGTGGCTGTTTGTGGTACAGTTGGCTCTGGCAAGTCAAGTTTGCTTTCCTGTATTTTGGGTGAATTACCAAAGATATCTGGAACTATTAAGTTGTGTGGTACAAAGGCCTATGTTGCCCAGTCACCTTGGATACAAAGCGGCACCATTGAAGAGAACATATTGTTTGGTAAGAAGATGGATAAAGAGAGATACGATAGAGTTCTTGAAGCATGTGCTCTCAAGAAGGATCTAGAAATTCTCTCATTTGGTGATCAGACTGTTATAGGTGAAAGGGGAATCAATTTGAGTGGTGCAAAGGATACAGATTGCACGTGCAGTATACCATGATGCCGATATCTATCTGTTCGATGATCCCTTCAGTGCTGTGGATGCTCACACAGGATCCCATTTATTTAAGGTTACATCTTTTTCTTCCTCTAATACTTGGGCATTTTGAAAAAGTTTGTTAAAATTTTTCTTATGCTGAAATCTATACTGCTCTATAAGGCAATTTAATGAAATACTAGTACTTATATTTACCTTTTGTCAGTTGTTATGTTCTCCTTCAGTTGGTGTTTTGCCTTGGTAGGTATCACTGATTTATCTTATCACAGGAAGTTTTACTGGGCATTTAAGTTCAAAAACAGTAATTTATGTCACTCATCAAGTTGAATTTTTACCAGCTGCTGATCTAATCTTGGTAAGCTATTTGTTTAAGTGCTTTTCATCCTATGCCTTGGAATCATGAAATAATGTATTACTGGACTCAACTTCTATTTTTATGCTAGGTGATGAAAAATGGAAGGATTGTACAAAATGGAAAGTATAATGACATGCTTGATTCAGGAGCCGACTTTATGGAGCTAGTGGGTGCACATAAGAATGCTTTGTCGGCCCTTGACACTGTTGATGTAGGATCTGTTTCTGAAAAGAGAATTGGTGAAGGAGATGGAGCTGTGGGGTGTGCTAATGGGAAAGTGCAGAAAGAAGAAAACCAAGGTAATGACATAGGCAAAGTAGATAATACTGGGGCAAAAGGACAACTTGTTCAAGATGAAGAGCGAGAAAAAGGAAAAGTTGGGTTTTCAGTCTACTGGAAGTATATCACAGCAGCATATGGAGGAGCTCTTGTGGCTTTGACATTGCTTGCACACATTTTATTTCAGATCTTTCAAATTGGGAGCAATTATTGGATGGCTTGGGCATCTCCGGTGTCCGAAGATGTCACACCTCCATTTGAGAGCTTTACCTTGATAATTGTCTATTTTGCTTTGGCCATTGGGAGTGCCTTTTCTATCCTCGCCAGAGCCATGCTTCTTAATATAGCTGGATACAAAACAGCCACTCATTTCTTCAAAAAGATGCATTTTTGCATTTTCCGTGCCCCCATGTCTTTCTTTGATTCCACCCCAAGTGGAAGGATCCTAAACAGAGTGAGTATCTGGTGTTTTTATGGATTGAAATGTTCCATTACATTTCTTTCTTCTTTCCTTTTTCTGCATTCCTCCCTTGTTTATGAAGAAATTCAAAAACTTTTCCTGCCTTTCATAGGCTTCTACAGATCAAAGTGCAGTGGATATGCAAATTCCATACAAAATTGGGGAATTTGCCTTCTCAATTATCCAACTGCTTGGAACCATTGCAGTCATGTCTCGGGTTGCTTGGCATATCTTTATCATTTTTATCCCTGTGATTGCTGCAGGCATTTGGTACCAGGTAACTCTTGTCACCTCATCTACATTGTAGTATGCCAAATATTGGGCTATGGTAATACATGACCTCTAAACAAGCAACCACAGCTATATATTGCATATATTACAAGTTTCTATGTTTATTAAAAAAAAAAAATCAACCTTGCAAAGTAATTCTCATAAACTTGTAAACTTGCAGCAATATTACATATCTGCTGCACGAGAACTTACACGGTTGATTGGAGTATGCAAAGGTCCTTTGATTCAGAATTTTGCTGAAACAATTATGGGAGCAACAACTATAAGGAGCTTTGATCAAGAGTCAAGGTTCAAAGAGACAAACATGAAACTTGTAGATGCATGTTCTCGTCCAAAATTTAATGCTGTTGGTGCAATGGAATGGCTGTGCTTCCGCCTGAACCTGTTGTCTACTATTACCTTTGCTTTCTATTTGTTCTTTTCGATCTCTATACCAGAGGGAGTTATTGATCCAGGTAAGAAATTGCAGATTGGCATCTTTATGGACCACCATGTCATTGTATATAACGGATGTTAAAGGAGAAATAGAGAATGACTAAATGTGTTTTCTTTTGTTTAGCCATTGTGGGATTGGCTGTGATGTATGGACTCAGTCTAAATACGTTGCAAGCTTGTGTAGTATGGAATACTTGCAATATGGAGAACAGAATCATATCTGTTGAGAGAATGCTTCAGTACAGTTGCATTCCAAGCGAGCCGGCCCTTGTGATAGAAACAAATCACCCTAATTCTTCTTGGCCATCTCAGGGAGAAGTTGATATTATTGACCTGAAGGTAATGCAATTTCATGGTGTTACTCTTATTCTTGTGTGATATTTGTGAAATAAACAATGATGCTTGATGTAGGTGCGCTATGCCCCTCACTTGCCACTTGTCTTGCGAGGTCTGACTTGTACATTCCCGGGAGGGCTAAAGACTGGCATCGTAGGGAGAACGGGGAGTGGCAAATCAACTCTTATACAAACACTTTTCCGGATAGTTGAACCTGCAGCAGGACAGATAATAGTTGATGGTGTGAATATCTCTTCGATTGGACTGCATGATTTGCGGTCAAGACTCAGTATCATCCCCCAGGATCCTACCATGTTTGAAGGAACTATACGCAGCAATTTGGATCCTCTTGAAGAATACACTGATGAACAGATTTGGGAGGTGAATTCATTTCATTATTTTATTTTAATAAAGGAGTGAAGATTTTGATTGGTATTTGAATCTGACAAGTGTTGATGTGTGTATTTTACTTCTTCTAAGGTATTGGATAAGTGCCAACTCGGTGATGAAGTTAGATTGAAAGAAGGCATGCTATATTCTACAGGTTTGATAATTCTATCATATAACATAAATTCAACTATTAAAATGGTTATTATTTATAGTATCATAACATTGCTTCTGCAGTTAGTGAGAATGGAGATAATTGGAGCATGGGTCAAAGGCAGCTGGTGTGTCTCGGGCGTGTGCTGCTAAAGAAAAGTAAGATCTTAGTGCTTGATGAAGCAACGGCATCAGTTGATACAGCTACTGATAATCTGATTCAGACAACCTTAAAGGAACATTTTGCTGACTGTACGGTCTTAACCATTGCCCATCGGATCACTTCTGTTCTTGGTAGTGATATGGTACTGCTTCTGAATCATGGTCAGTATGAGTTCTGTAACTTTAACTTTTTCATGTAGGAATCGTTGGAGTTTTCAACCAAAATTTAAAACATTTTAACTGTTGCAGGACTAATCGAAGAATATGATTCTCCATCGAAACTGCTGGAACACCATTCATCATCTTTTGCACAGCTTGTGGCAGAGTACACTATGAGATCAGATTTGAGTAAGGAAAAGCTTGGCTGAAACCATATCATTGACTACGAAAAATAAGTCCCGTATTTGACTCTAGAGCAGCAAGATTAATAGGATGAAACAATATCAAATCTTTCTAGGTAAATAATATAATCCCCTTTCTGTACATTCTGTACATTCCTTTCTATGGAATAGGTAAATCTTACAAATATACTGTTCTTGACATTCGTGTATATATTACTATAACTTAATAGTCATGT
The DNA here is from genome assembly GCA_001974805.1 of Corchorus capsularis. Classification (NCBI taxonomy): domain Eukaryota; kingdom Viridiplantae; phylum Streptophyta; class Magnoliopsida; order Malvales; family Malvaceae; genus Corchorus; species Corchorus capsularis. The sequence goes on from AWWV01012596.1 coordinate 43,017, forward strand.
TTCATTTATTCAGAAGATGATTTTAAGTTTGTAGTCGACTTCCTCATTTCCTGTTCGTTGAATCATGTTACTGTCAAATGGTTTCCAGATTCAATTTTGTTTGTAACATAATATAGTCATGAAAAAGTTAGCACCAATGAAAGAAAAAAGGGAGGGAAATTCCTTGAACTGATCGTTTGGTTGCATTTCCAATTCCAAGAACTTTCATATTCAAATTGTTGTCAAAGGAGAAACAATAATTAATTCATTGTGCTCTTGACTCTTTCGATCATGATGCATGGTTTCATTTATTTTGTTTGTTTGGGTGCCTGGAAAGTTACCATACACTTGTAAGAGATTGCAAATCTCATATTTGGAAAAACAGGCAATTTCAAGAAATTTAAAATTGCAAACAGCTTCGCCTACTTGAAACAAGCAAGTCCCTTGTAACAAACAAGCAAGCGTTTGGCCAAGGTTTTAGTAATTAAATTAACCTTTTGAATTTGCAGATAAAAAGAATGAGAAAAGTAAAGTTATTATAAACCTAGGACAGGGAATTATGAGTGATTTTCATTTATAGTGAGATTGTGGATCTTCCAAGGAAGCTGGGTTTTCCACAAACTATGTATCTATTACAGCCTGATGAGAAGCAAAATACTAAAACTCAAACAATTAACAAGGTGAAAAGGTTATCAAGTCAAGGGAATTCTTATCAGCTGCTTAATTTTCTGACCTTAGTATGTCGAAAACTTAAACCACCATATGTACAATGAATATATCAAACTAATGGGAATTTGATTCCGGTCAAATAGAACAAGCCTAGTTAAATTATTTTTCCCAGTATCAAAAGGGAAACTAGATTCTGGTTCCTGACTCCTGAGATCAAATCATAATCATAATAATCAAAGTGACAATTTTAAATAACAAGCATGCATAATTGCTAGTCTAGAACGGGTCAATGCAGAAATAATAATAACAAAGAAAAAGGATGAAACTGGTTTTGGTAGCCAGCCAAAATTTTGGGAAATTCTAACAGAATAAAATGAAAAGCACAAGCACAGAATTGATCTGGAACCTAAGAAACAGAAAGAGACAATGAAAACTAATGTAGTACTTCCCAACTTATAATAATTCTCTAGTCATTGTGTAAAACATCATTGATAAATGGGTGACATAGCACCCATGAAGCAACTACTAACATAAAGGTAAAGAGTTCTTCAAAAAAAAAACATAAAGGTAAAGAGACAGAGAAACAGTCAACTAATTTGCAGCAGAGCCAGAAAATATGCCAGAACATCATATACCCTCCTTTCCATTAGCTTACAGCCTGTCCTCGTACTCGGAAAGTGGGGTAACCTGCTCCTTCAAACCCTTCCTCTTGCGTATCGCAGCTACAAGGTCTGCTGCTTCGCTTCCAACTTCCAATGGATCTTGAGGCATCATTTCCCAGTGATCAAACACACACTGTGGGAATGCCTGTCCTGATGTTGCAGCTCTTAACTTGTCCGAGAATCCAATAGACTTGACAACAGGAAGGTATGCCTTGATGTTGTAAAGTGGGGTACCAGGCCTCTGTATCTCCTCAAAAACATGTCCCCGGTTTTGGTTAAGTACGCTATAGATACCACCAAGTGCCTGCTCAGGGGCTTGGATCTCAACCAGGTACACAGGCTCAAGAAGCCTTGGCTTGGCTGTGAGCTGCGAAGCATAGAAGACCCTCCTAGCAGTTGGAATGATCTGGCCACCACCTCTGTGAATGGCATCAGCATGCAGAACCACATCACAGACTTCAAAGCATATACCCCTCATGTTCTCTTCACACAATGCACCTTCCTTTGATGCCCCCTGGAACCCAGCAACAACAGAATCCTTGATTTCATTAAGGTACTGAACTCCTTTACACATATCCACAACCATGTTAGGACCCGTTGTCTCAGGGCCAAAACACCAAATCTTCTTAGCTAGATCCTTGTCCCAACCAAACTCCTCAGCCAACATCTTAGAACGAACCTTAGGATCATCTCTTGGACCAATACGTCCTTCATCAATTGCCTCAGCAAGACCTTCCTCCAAGGGCCGGGCTTCCATGTACAGACGGTTGTGCTTGTTAGGAGACTTGCTCATCACAGTCCTGCAGGACCTCTCAAGGACTGTCTCACGGAAAGACACAATAGGATCAGATCTAATGATCTCAGCACCGCCCATAAAATCATCTTGTAAATCCTTCAGACAGATTTCAAGGTGAAGTTCTCCGGCACCTGCAACAATGTGCTCTCCAGATTCTTCAATGGTGCATACCACCATCGGGTCAGACTTGGCCAAACGCTTCAGCCCTTCAACAAGTTTGGGAAGATCAGATTGGACCTTGCACTCAACAGCTACACGGACAACAGGAGAGACAGAGAACTTCATGGCACGAATTGGGTGAGCATCAACTTCCTTCTCATTAGTTAAAGTGGCATTCTTGGTGATAAACTGATCCAAACCAACCATGGCAACAGTGTTACCACATGGCACATCCTCCACAGTTTCCTGCTTCTTTCCCATCCAAATAACAGTTCTCTGAATACTCTTAACATACAAGTCTTTCTTCTCACCGGGAACATAGTTTGGACCCATGATTCTGACCTTCAAACCAGTTGCGACTTTCCCAGAGAAGACACGACCAAAGGCAAAGAATCTACCCTTATCAGAAGCTGGAATCATCTTTGAAACATAGAGCATAAGAGGACCCTGAGGATCACAATTCCTGATAGCAGTGGCATAAATATCATCAAGGGGACCCTCGTACAGATTCTCAACACGATATTTCTGAGCTGTTGCAGGAGAGGGAAGATGAAAGATCATCATTTCTAGCAATGCATTGCTTGCAGGAAGCCAGGTTTGCATTACTCTCTTCATTAGGGCCTTCCCTGTCAATTCCTTCTCATCAGACTTCAAGGTGACACCAAGCTTCTGCAACATGGGCCAAAGTTTATCCTTCTGGTCAGTCATACAAGTGTTGATAATCTGCTTGATTGGTTCATAACAGAATAGCACAAATCCACGCTTGCAGGTGGGAGAACCAGTGTTCTTGGTGGTCCACTTCTTGGTAGCTGTATCAAAAAAGTTTTCACCCCAAAGTCTTTCCATCATTTTAGACTCATCAACTCCAAACTTTGAGGCATACATCTTAGCAAAGTTGGTCAGGGTAAATGCCCAGCCATGGAGACCTGCAGAAAAGGCAACTGTTCCTTTCTCGGGATAGACTTGAACATCACCAAGAAGAGGATCTTCATAGGTAGCCATGATGACATTAGCATTTTCAATCACTCTCTGGAAAGTCTGGTAAGCCTCCTCTCCATCAAGCTGGAGCTCCAAGAAACACCTGTCCATCTTGTTAACAGTCAAGACAGGCCTAATCCTCTCACCAAGGGCTTGACGGAGTACAGTCTCTGTCTGAACACAAACACCTTCGATACAGTCAACGACCACAAGAGCTCCATCAGTAATACGAAGGGCAGCTGTGACTTCAGATGAAAAGTCAACGTGTCCAGGGGAATCAATGAGATTTATCAAGTACTCATTGCCTTGCCTCTCTCCTTTGTAGCTCTTCAAAGAGTCCTCAGTCATTTCATAGTACAGAGAAATACCAGTGGATTTAATTGTGATACCACGCTCAGCCTCATCAGCTCGTGTATCAGTCATACGAACATCACCGGCAACTTCCTGGGCGATGATTCCAGCAGCAGCAACGAGGGAATCAGTAAGAGTAGATTTCCCTGCCATGTCAAAAACAAAGAATCAGAACCAATGCCAACAGTTTACAGAATTAAGAAATTCTATTAAGAGTTATCGAGCAATTTCATGAGTAAATTGTACAAAACAAACAGATGTAAAAGGGAAACCATTGTACGGTACAAAATTACTCAACAAATTTGAGCTAGCATCAGATTCACGAATAACAAACCTGAAGTAATCAAAACAAATAACATGGCATGCGATTTTCATGAATAAATTGATACAAAACAAACAAATAACATGGCATGCAATTTTCATTAATAAATTGATACAAAACAAACACGTACAAATTACTCTACAAATTTGACCTAATTCATCAACAAATCTGGTCTATAGCATCAGATTCACGAATAACAAGCAGTATGAAATCAATGCAAGTATACCTAATTAAACAAACACGTACAAATTACCCAACAAATTTGAGTAATTACATCAACAAATTTGGAAAATAGCATCAGATTCATGAATAACATGAATATACCTAAACAAACAAACCCTAATACATCAACAAATTTGGTCTATAGCATCAGATTCGCGAATAACAAGCAGCATGTAGTAAGGCATAACAAGTAGCATGAAGTAATCAAGTCAAGTAAACCTACCATGATCAACATGGGCAATAACGGACATGTTTCTTATGTTGGTTGGCACGTCCATAATGCGGCGGAGCCCTTCCACGGTAAACTTCACCATCTTAAAGCCTGAGAGGAAGAATCAAAGCCGGTAAGACAGAAAGAGTGAGACGCGGTGAGCTGCCAGAGAGAAAACAGAAGGAAAATTTTCAAAGCCGCCGCTTGAATGAGAGAAAAAGAAGAGGATGTGCACTTTTTATATGTGATCGAAGGTCGGCACCTCTTTTCCGGGCTAGGGCATGGGCTTTTGGGCTTGGCCTTACATAATATAATAATATTATAATATTATTTCTTGTATGCTAGGCTTTCTTCACAAGAAAAATAAAAGGCTAATTTGTCTTCGTGGAATATTCTTGTCAAAAAAAAAGTCTTCGTGGAATATGAAAGAAAAAAAATTGCTTTGTAGTATTTATTTTTTTTTTTATATTTACAAGTTAATCTTATTCGAGCCGGATTGACCCACTTTAGGGGTAACTTTGTAGTATTTGTTAATTAGTCACTGGAATACCCGCCCGCACTGTCACGCCCCGAACCCGCAGGCTCGAAACATAACAACGCCACACACTCACGAGGCGAACCCCATGAGCATGTAAGGCTAACTATCAATCCAAAATAATTAAAAGTCTAAAATCTTTAAAATCTCTTAAACCAAAATTAATCTTACAATCCCAATAATAAACCTTAAACAATAGCGGAAGCGGTTCAATAATATAAATAAATTTCAATGTCTAATTAATTAATCCTAGCGCACTCTCCCAAATGCACCCCAATGCTCAATCGTCATCACCTGAAATATATTAACAACATAATGAGCTAAAGAGCCCAGTAAGTAACAAAACCTAACTAGCCGGATCAAGTATTTAAAATCAATTTTCTCAAAAATCACAATATTTAGCAAAACAATATTTTATAATCAATTTCTCAATCACGATCAACAATAAAAACATTTCAATAGAGTTCTTATCAGGCTGCCACGATACACGATAACACGATACACAATATTTCAACCGATCGGTAATAGATTCCGGAACCACCAACAGTTTAACCCCCTGAGGCACGGGTCCACTATGCAGCCATCAAAGTCCCCAAAAACCAATTTTCACAATCTCAAATCAATTTCACAATACCACATTTCCAAATCAATTTTACCTTTCATGCTTGACCCATTTTACGAAACCATTTCAATAGTTCAAAAACAATAAAACATCAATCATTTTGAAAATAACCAGAAAGGTTCGGAAACTTACCTGGTTAGCAAAGCAATCACAGCACAAAATCCACAGCAAGACAAACACAATCACAATCCTAACAATTTATAACTATTTGTTAGAAACGGAAATTATACACAATGATTATGCATGCTCAATCTACCCTTCAACCAATCCTAAACAACATTGGGGGACCGCTGAAAATTCCTTTTCAAAATATTTAGAAAACACACACATGGAATTTTCCACATTTAACTCACTTTTACTATTTAAAATAACCATTGAAAATAGATTTCGAAATTTCAAGAGAGTGGAACTCCATTTTAAAAACATAAGAATAATACTGATATTATAATATAATTTTCACCAAAATTTCAGAACCTAACTCTTTAAGATCATGTCACACTCTCTCAATCAATTTTCTAAAAAGAATAATTTATATAAAATAATTTGTAATCTGAAACATCATATAAAAATTCCAGAAAATCATAAGTATGTTTTTGAGCAAATCCCCCAAATTTCACTTCAAAAAGACCTAGGGGTGAACTACACTCTCCGATTCAATTTATGGCCGAGAGTGGGCATCACAAATTACTATTCATCTTCTTCATGAACAAATCTGAAAATTCCAGATTCATCCCATCGACCAGCCATCTTTGGAGCTTTGATTCTCTCTCCTCAAAACACCTATGGAGGTATGGAAAGTACCAATAAACAGAGCTTGCATCATACTACAATTACCTCATAAGTTTGGCCTCTAAAGGTCTCCGGTTTGCCAGATTCCGACAAGGAAAGTAGGCCCACCGATCACAATTTTCAACTTAGGGTTCTTAACTTAATTTCATCATAACTTTTGATTTACCCAACCAAATTGAGTGATTCCAAGTTCTATGAACTCCTAATGATTAAAGGAATCTATTGATACCAATTTGGTGGCCGGAGGCTCGCCGGTCGGCGGCCGGTGGCCGGAATTCTCTCTCTTTCAACCCAAAACCCACCCTAATGCATGCTTACAAGGTGAAAACATTAAGAAGTTGTTAAAACTAACCTCTTAGCACGAAAATATGATGGAAAATTGATGAAATTAGTCTTCAAAACTCTCTGGCCGTTCTCCCTCTTCTCCCAATTTGTCTAACCCTAGTTTTGAAAAGAAAGTGAATATATATATATGACTAACTATGCTAATTACTTAATGGGTTTTTAGCCCATAATTTAAGATGTATTTGGGCCCAAAATAACATATAGAAAATCTTGGGTCGGGGTCTCACATCCTTCCCCCCTAAAAAGAAGTTTAGTCCTCTAAACTTTTACGTACCATTGGTTTCAAATAATTCAGGATACTTCTCCTTAATCTCCGATTCCAATTCCCAGGTAGCTTCTCTCTCCGAGTGGTTATGCCATTGCACTTTCACGTATGGAATGGTCCGCCTTCTCAAAACTTGCTCCTTACGATCAACTATCTTAATTGGTTGTTCATCGTAAGTCAAGTCTGCCCTAAGTGGTAAAGGTGCCAATTCAATCACATGGTTAGGATCAGGAGTAAACTTTCTCAACATCGACACATGGAAAACATTATGCACACCGGACAATGATGGAGGCAAGGCTAGCCGGTAGGCTACTTCTCCAACTTTCTCCAAAATCTCAAAAGGGACAATAAACCTAGGGCTTAACTTCCCACGTACTCCAAATCTCATCACTCCCTTGGTTGGTGAAACTTTCAAGAATACATGATCTCCCACATCAAACTCCAATGTCCTTCGTCTAATATCTGCATAACTCTTTTGTCGACTCTGAGCAGTTCGGAGACGTTCTCTGATCAATTGAATCTTGTCAACTGTTTGTTGGACAATTTCTGGGCCTAAAAGCTTTCTTTCACCTACCTCATCCCAACACACTGGCGATCTACACTTCCTCCCATACAAAGCTTCATATGGAGCCATCTGGATACTCGCCTGATAACTATTGTTATAAGTAAACTCCACTAAAGGTAAGTGGTCATCCCAAGCACCCTTCATATCAATGGCACATGCCCTCAACATGTCTTCGAGAATTTGGATGGTTCTCTCTGATTGCCCATCAGTTTGGGGATGAAAAGCAGTGCTAAAGTTCAACTTCGTTCCTAAGGCCTTATGAAGACTTCCCCAAAATTCAGCCACAAATCTCGAATCGCGATCAGAAACAATTGACACCGGCACTCCATGCAACCTAACAATCTCTCGAACATACAAAGCAGCTAACTTCTCCAATGAATAACCAACCTTCAAAGCTATGAAGTGAGCAGACTTCGTTAATCTATCAACAATTACCCATACTGACTCATGGCCTCGAGGTGATCTAGGTAACCCAGAAACAAAGTCCATTGTGATGTGCTCCCACTTCCATTCTGGTATTGGAAGCGGCTGTAACTGTCCAGCTGGCCTTTGATGCTCCACTTTCACCTGTTGGCATACAATACATTGTGCTACAAATTCACCAATCTCCCTCTTCATATTGTTCCACCAGTAAGTCTCCTTCAAATCCCTATACATCTTAGTCCCACCAGGATGCACGGTATATCCAGAATAATGTGCTTCATCCAAAATCACTTTCTTTATTTCTACATCATTAGGAACACATAACCTATCACCAAATCTCAAGGAACCATCATCATGGATTCTAAAATCAGACGGAGCACCTGTTTCAATATTAGCTCGGACCTTCTGAAGTGCTGAATCAACCAATTGTGCCTCCTTAATCCTCTCAATTAACGTAGGTTGAATTCTCAAACTAGCCAACATTCCTTCAATGCCATGTTTCCTAACTCCAATCTCCATCCTTCTCAAATCATCCAAAATGGACCTTTGAGAAGTAAGAAGAGCTGCAAGATTACCATGATTCTTCCTACTCAATGCATCAGCCACAACATTTGCCTTTCCCGGATGATAACTTATGGTTAAATCATAGTCTTTCAACAATTCTAACCATCTTCGTTGCCTCATGTTAATCTCCTTCTGAGTGAAGATATACTTCAAACTTTTATGATCAGTGAAAATCTCACACTTCTCACCATACAAGTAATGCCTCCAGATTTTGTGAGCAAACACCACTGCTGCGAGCTCCAGGTCATGTGTAGGATAATTCCGCTCATAAGGTTTAAGCTGCCTTGAAGCATAAGCCACGACTTTCCCATTTTGCATCAAGACACAACCCAAACCTTTCTTCGAAGCATCACTATAGATAGTGAATCCTCCACTCCCATTAGGAACGGTTAAAACACTAGCTGAAGTGAGACGTTCCTTCAACTCCTTGAAACTTTTCTCACATTCCTTAGTCCACTCAAACTTAGCACCTTTTCTGGTCAATTTAGTCATCAGCATTGCAATACTAGAAAATCCCTCCACAAACCTCCGATAGTAACCAGCCAACCCAAGGAAGCTTCTAACTTCAGTAGCATTAGTAGGTCGACTCCATTCTACAATTGCCTTCACCTTTTCAGGATCTACTGAGATTCCATATTTAGACACTACATGTCCAAGAAATGCCACACTATCCAACCAGAACTCACACTTCTTAAACTTAGCATACAACTTCTTTTCTCTGAGAATTTGCAATACTAACCTCAAATGCTCTCCATGCTCCTCCATACTCTTAGAGTACACCAAGATATCATCTATAAAGACCACTACAAACTTATCCAGATAATCCTTAACCATCCTATTCATCAAATTCATGAAAGCAGCCGGTGCATTAGTTAAACCAAATGGCATAACAAGAAACTCGTAATGCCCATATCTGGTTCGAAAAGCTGACTTAGGGACATCCTCCACCTTAATCTTCAATTGGTGATAGCCAGACCTAAGATCAATCTTAGAGAAAACTTGTGCTCCCTTTAATTGATCGAAAAGGTCATCAATACGCGGTAAAGGATACCGATTACGCACCGTTACCTTATTCAACTCTCGATAGTCAATGCAAAGTCTCATGCTACCATCCTCTTTTTCACAAACAAAACATGAGCACCCCACGGAGAAACACTTGGTCGGATGAAACCATTATCCAACAACTCTTGCAACTGCTCCTTCAGTTCCTTTAACTCAGTTGGAGCCATTCTATAAGGAGTTTTAGAAATAGGTGTAGTGCCTGGAATTAAATCAATAGAAAACTCCACTTCTCTATCTGGTGGAAGACCAGGCAAGTCCTCAGGAAAGACATCAGAAAAGTCTTGTACAATAGGAATACTATTCAAACTAGGCAATTCCCCATCCAGGTTGTTTTGGACAGAAACAAGAAAACCTAAACATCCACTTTTCAACAAACGTCTAGCTTGTAGCATAGAAACAATTCTAGGAGGAGATTTAGCAGGGCTACCAACAAAACTAAATTCTTCAAAATCAGGGATGCGAAAGTCTATCCTTTTCCTATGGCAATCCAAAATAGCATAATATTTGTCTAACCAATCCATTCCAAGAATCACATCAAATCCATGCATATCTAAAACTACCAAATCAGCAGGTAAACTCACACCCTCAATAACAACAATGCAAGACTTGCATACTTGATTGACAAGTACATCACCTCCAGTAGGAGTATCAATAACAAATTCAAAGTCCAAGGGTTCTACTATCACACCAAGTTTCTCAACAAAAGCAGGGGATACAAACGAATGCGAAGCACCAGTATCAAACAATGTAAGAGCATAAACTGAGGAAACAAGAACCATACCAGTCACCACGGTATTAGATGCCTGAGCATCTTGCTGAGTAAGAGAATACACCCTTCCTTGAACCTTAGGCTTCTGGTTCCCATTCTTAGCAGCTGCTGGAGTAGAAGTCTGGCCCACACTAGCGCCCTTCTTAGGCTGAGGACACTCAAATGACTTATGCCCTTTCTGTCCACAATTATAGCAAAACCCAATAGTTGGTCTTGCACGAGAACAAGAAGCAGCCCTATGTCCCATCTCGCCACAAATCAGACAAGCTCCAGATAACCAACGACAATCCTTAGGGTCATGATTCCCATGACACCTCCAACAATTGCCTCCACTACTCTGCTGAACCCTATTATTTGTTTGCACAGTTTGCTGCTTCTTACCCCCACCTCCAGCATTATGTCCACGGAAGTTAGAATTTCTAGTCCAAGGCCTTTTCTTATTTTCCGAGGTTGTAATCAGCTCATGACCTTCCTCCAACAACTTTGTCTTATTAACCACATCAGAGTATGTAGTCAACTCGAAAGATTTCACCTCATGCTGAAGTCTGGGATTTAGCCCAAACAGGAACCTTTGAGCCTTCGCCACATCATCGTTCTTAAAGAAGTCAGGAGCAAACCTCATCAGACGACTAAACTCCATCTCATACCCAGAAACAGTTCTACTACCCTGCTTGAGTGAATAAAATTCCCCTTGCATCTGAAGTCTCACACTATTAGGGAAATACTTCTTGTAGTACTCCCTTTTGAACACATCCCACAAAATTGGTTTCTCCAAAAGGTTTTCAACAGATTGCCACCAATCACTGGCAGCTCCCTTCAACTGATACGATGCAAAAGGAATCTTCTGCTCATCAGATACTGCCTAAGCCGCAAAGGCCTTCTCAATCTCCTTGATCCACTTCTCAGCATCTAATGGATCAATCGAGCTACCTTCAAAGGGTGGAGCGAGCTTGACAAAATCTGTCAAACCACTTCTATACCCAGCACGATTCTCCTGGAACCTCTGTTGCCTATCCACAACCCCAACCAATTGCTGCATCAAGCTCATCACATCTGGCTGATTATTGTCAGCGTTACCCCTTCGGTTTGTCCAAGTCCTCAAGGGTTCATTCTCAGACCTAAAATCCCCAGACTCAGAACTTTCTGCAACGTCGTTAGAACGACCAGTTGCTGCGACATTCTTTTTCTTAGGCGGCATACTACAATACATCACAGAATTCACAAGCAATTCAATTATCAATCAAGCAAAATATCACAATCATAAAGATGCACATGAACTCCTATTCTACCCATTCCTCACTCGTCACGAAATTCGTCCCTAGTAAGTCGCAACCTGAGCTCTGATACCACTAAATTGTCACGCCCCGAACCCGCAGGCTCGAAACATAACAACGCCACACACTCACGAGGCGAACCCCATGAGCATGTAAGGCTAACTATCAATCCAAAATAATTAAAAGTCTAAAATCTTAAAAATCTCTTAAACCAAAATTAATCTTACAATCCCAATAATAAATCTTAAACAATAGCGGAAGCGGTTCAATAATATAAATAAATTTCAATGTCTAATTAATTAATCCTAGCGCACTCTCCCAAATGCACCCCAATGCTCAATCGTCATCACCTGAAATATATTAACAACATAATGAGCTAAAGAGCCCAGTAAGTAACAAAACCTAACTAGCCGGATCAAGCATTTAAAATCAATTTTCTCAAAAATCACAATATTTAGCAAAACAATATTTTATAATCAATTTCTCAATCACGATCAACAATAAAAACATTTCAATAGAGTTCTTATCAGGCTGCCACGATACACGATATCACGATACACAATATTTCAACCGATCGGTAATAGATTCCGGAACCACCAACAGTTTAACCCCCTGAGGCACGGGTCCACTATGCAGCCATCAAAGTCCCCAAAAACCAATTTTCACAATCTCAAATCAATTTCACAATACCACGATTTCAAATCAATTTTACCTTTCATGCTTGACCCATTTTACGAAACCATTTCAATAGTTCAAAAACAATAAAACATCAATCATTTTGAAAATAACCAGAAAGGTTCGGAAACTTACCTGATTAGCAAAGCAATCACAGCACAAAATCCACAGCAAGACAAACACAATCACAATCCTAACAATTTATA
>AWWV01012597.1:0-45271 GCA_001974805.1 Corchorus capsularis
TACTAGTATATTCTCATAAAGCTCCAATGGAAGTAGAGATGGTTATTGCATTATTCATGGGTCTGCTTGCTCTGTTTCTTAGTCATTGGTATCGAAACAGAAACTCCATCGTTACAAGTTGGCCTGTCGTGGGGATGCTGCCAGGCCTTGTTTGGAACTCAGGCCGAGCTTTGGACTTCTTCACCAATGATATTCTCAGGCGGTGTGGAGGCACTTTTGAGTTCAAGGCCGGGTCTTTATTTTCCAGCTTCAACTTTATTCTTACAAGTGATCCCATGAATGTCAACCACATTTTTTCCAAAAACTTTGCAAATTACGAGAAGGGTTCGCAGTTGAGGGAAATTTTAGAGCCTTTTGGAGAAGGAATATTCACAACAGACTCAGATCAATGGAAAAACCAGAGGAAAATAATGCAAGCACTACTTGGAAGCAACAAGTTTTCATTATATCGAGAAAAGGTGGTGCGGGAAAAAGCTTGAGAAAGGTCTGATTCCAATCTTTGAGAATGGTTCGAGTATGGGAACTGAGGTGGATCTTCAAGAAGTGTTTGAGCGATATGATTATGATACGTGGAGCCTATTTGGGTTAGCATTCGACCCAAACTCTCTTTCTGTTGAATTTCCAGTTGTTCCTGCTAAAGAGGCATTTGATGACATGGAGCAGGCTATTAAGCAGAGGCATTTCCTGCCTTCAATCTTTTGGAAGGTCCAAAAATGGCTTCAAATTGGAGATGGGAAAAAGTTAATTAAAGCAAGAAAGATTCTTGACGATTTCGTTTACAATTCCATCTCATTAAGGAGAGAAAAATTGAGGAGAAACAAGTTGGGTCAAGAATTTGACTTGTTGGCATCATTTATGCTAGAAAATCAAGCTTTTGAGGAATATTCCGACAAGTTCCTCAGAGACACGGTGGTCAATCTCTTGTTGGCAGGGGTAGGTACTACTCTTTCTTGGTTTTTCTACGTTATTGCAACAAATCCAGCCGTGGAAACCAAGATTTTACAAGAGATTAAAAGCAACCCTTCGATATACAAAGACAAGAACATGGTGTTTTTAAGCGAGGACGAGCTAAAAGGATTCATATATTTACACGCAGTTTTGTGTGAGACATTACGGCTATGTACTCCACTCCCTGTGAATCAGAAAATAGCCATTCAACCAGACATTCTTCCGAGTGGTCATCGTGTTAATCGAGGTTCGAGAATCTTCATTGCGCCATATTCAATGGGAAGAATGGAGGAAATATGGGGCAAAGATTGTCTTGAATTCAAGCCGGAAAGGTGGATTAATTCGGAGACGGGTGAGATTATTTATGTGCCATCTTACAAGTTCTTAGCCTTTAATGCAGGGCCTAGGACTTGTTTGGGCAAGGATATGAGCTTTTGGCAAATGAAGACAATTGCAATTGTTGTGCTAAGAAATTACCAAGTTGAACTTGTTCAAGGCCATCATGTTGTCCCAAGAGACTCCATTTCACTTAAGATGAAAAATGGTTTGAAGGTCAAGATCAAGAAAAGATATGACTTCATCATATAACAATATCCAGCTACCAAATATCAGAATAAGAATTTGGGTTATATTTTTCTTGTCCATGATAAGGAAAACAATAAAGCACTCTGTTTTTTTCATTCTTGAGTTTTGGCATAGCTAGAATACATAGATAGAATCAAAGTAATCAAACCAAAATGTAGCTCTATCCAGCTTTTTGCCTAATGATGCAATTTTTTACATTGAAGGAAAAATGAAATCTTTCAAGGCAACAAACATGGCCTTAGCTTTAGGGGGATCAAAAATTTCAAGCCCATGGAAACCCCCTTCAAGAAAACGACTCACCACTTGTATTTCTTCCTTCTCCATCATCTTCACCAACTCAATCTGACGGTCAATCAATTGATCCCCATGGCACCCACCAACGAATACCTTCCATCCTAGCCGTCTGATCTTCTCCAGAGAAGTAGAACCATGGCCAATTGGATTGCAATACTCATGGTCACGGTCAACGCCGATTGGCAAGGACAATTCCCACATTAAATCACTAACACATGGAGGAAATCCAGGGTTATTCATTGACCTCAATTCCGATTCAGTCCTTTCCACCCCACCAAAGAATGGTTGATGCAATATCAGCCCTCTGATCTTCGATGGCAAAAGATCATCAACTTGTTGATCAGCTGCACGCAGTCCTAAATGATATGCAATGTTCCCACCTGCACTTCCACCCATAATAAAAACCTTAGACAAATCAGCATAATTTTCCAACCAATCATTATCATGGGTGTTTTTGATCCATAACAAGGCTTCCATGGCATCATCGTACGCTGCCGGAAGTCGATGCTCCGGAGCCAGACGGTAGCTAGCTGATACAATTATGACGGAGAGTTCAGTGGCCATGTTGGAACAGAATTGATGACTCATGGATTCATCCGGACTGAAAAGAATGAAGCCTCCGCCATGAAAGGCAAGAATAACCGGAAGCTTTTCGGAGGATTTGAGTGCTTGCTTGGGGAGGTAAATCCGGACCCATGTTTTGTTCGAGTTGTTGATTAGGATGTCCCTGGACAAAACTGATGTGGAGCTGTCGGAAGAATCTTCTGGTTTGGCTGGTGTTCTTGCGTAGTTGTTATGGCGAGTTAAGGTGCCATCTGGGTTTAGAGTGATTTGAAGGTTTTTGAATGGATCTATGGTAAGGGAAGTGTCAGTTGACATTGTGTATTAGAATTTCTTGGAACTTCCTTTTTAGCTTTCTGATGCTCTGTTTCAGGGATGAACTACTATAGGTGACTTTGTGTTTGTAGCTTATAGTTGCAAGAAAAACATGTGATTTATAAAAATATAAAATGATTATTAAAAAATTAAATGGATCTATCTTTTTCTATTTTTTGTGATTTGTCCAAAGAAAATTACTTCATATCTTTTTTGTTTTGGACTTTTGGTACTGAAAATTATATTAGATCTAACTTTGGTTGATCAGAGCTAATCAACAAATACAATTAGATGTTAACGAGTACCATCAAGTGTATTTTTAATTAGCCAACTTGTGGTACAAATTGATACAATTATAATTATAACAAGTTATATTAGTCCGCGCTGGTGCTACGGGCGTTTTTTATTTTAGAGTAGTACTTGATTAACTGATTGAATAAGGATATTAATATAATGAATTATATAAGGGCCAAGAATATTTTTTTTGTTTTAGAGTGGTGCTTGATTGATTAATTGATTGGATTATATAAGGTTGCAGTAAAAATGTAATTATTTAAATGGATTAGTTTCAATATTTTTACCATTCTGAATTAAATGCATTTGGTCTGGTGGTAGAGTATTGGACTCTTAGTTCCAGCCTACGTAAACCATGGGGTCTTAGGTTTAACTCTCACGGAATGTGAGTTTATTTGTAATTTGTTTATTTATGTATTTGGTAGGTAGGTAGTTTACTTATGGACATAGAGATTTATTTGTATTCTAATGAGATTTCACTGGGTTTATTTGTTGGCTCATAGATTAGCGTTTCAGTAATGTGCTAATCATGTAGCGGTGTGTACGGGTCTTCCTGTGCGTTTGTAATTCCAAATCAAGAAATGAAAATGATTTTTTCCTTAAAAAAAACTTAGAACATGTTTCTTTTTTTGCAAGTAATAGGAAGTGCAAAGAAGTAATAAAATATGTTGTTAATTGGATAATAATACTCACATGAACAAATGGTGGTTTTAATTCAGAATGGTAAAAATATTGAACGGCTCATGTTGAAAGGATGGAGACGAAGAAAAAAGATAGGAAAGAGATATGAAGGTGAAAACAGAGGGGAGTGATGAAAATGTTTGATTTTTGGCAAACTTGAAGATTGATCAGAACTGAGGTATTGAAAGGAAGCAACAACTGAGTTGGTGAGAGGAAAAAAGAAAACAGCGAGAGAAACATTAATTAAAAGTAATTAAGGGTTTAGGGTTTAGAAGCAATTAATTAAAAGTATTAAACATTAATTAAAACATTAAGGAAGAGAGATGTGTAATTACGAAAAAGGAAAAAGAGTAGAAGGAAAAGGAATGGGGGACACTCATAGAGGGGTTTTTTAGTCACCGAAAAGTGTGAAAAGACAAAAAATGGCCAAAAGGAGGCACCACATTAATCCTCAATTTGGCCTTTTAGTAATTTCCTATGTAGTTAAAAATAATATATAGTATATATATTAGGTCGTGATGGCGGTTAATTAACAAAGAAAAATTAATATAATTTCATAATAGTAATAATTTTTTTTGGCCAACAACTAGTAATGATTTAGAAATTACTATAATAAACGTCATAACAAAAAAAAGAAATTATATTTACAATAATAAACATAAAATTGATAATTACGAAAATAAAATTAGCCTTTTGGCTTTTAGTAATTTTCAATTTCAATATAGCAAAAGCATTTATGTTTGGGCTTTGCTAAAATGAATTGAAGAACCAAATAGCAAAAGAAAAAAAAGAGTAAAACATTTGAAAACGGAGCCAGGCCCATATTAACGAATATATACTGAAATAATTGTTTGGGCTTTGCTAAGCCCAATTCGAAACTTCCATCAACTGATTATTCAAGCCTACGGGACCTAGTGAGTTTTTGGACTTCTAATTGATAGCATTTCTTTTGGGCCGAGTAAGCTAAGGAAAAAAAAAGAAGAAGAAGAAGAAGAAGAAGAAGAAGAAGAAGAAATAGCTAGGGTTTCCAAAGCGATTGCCTTTAAATAGCGAAGGAAGCCCCTCCCTTCAGAATTCTCCAAGCGAATCGTCTCCTTTCTAGCGAAATCGCCTGAAGAATCTCGAGAAAGAAAGCGCTAACCCAAGATGAGAGCCAAGGTAATTAACTCTCTCTATTTCTACCATTAGTAATTTGTTCGTTTCAATCATTTCTTTACTTTTAATTTTTCTATTTGGCTCGTTAGTTTTGTCGTTTGATATTTGGTAACTGGATTTCTGGGTTTCATAATCGCATCATCTCTTTGTTAGATGTAAATGAATGTAAAAACCATTTGATTGTTAGTTCTTTTTGGATGGGTTGAATATTAGAACTTCGAATGTTTGATTATGAATGAACTGCTTAATAAAAAAACTCTTGTTACTTAGGGAAAGCTAGTGATAGAAAGCCTTCATGCCGGTTTTAAGGTTTATCTATTTGTAATGTTGCTGATATTTTTGGTTGAAAATATTAGATTTTTTCGTGGATTTGAGTTGGAAGAGGTGCTAATAAGTCTTGTGCGATTGCAGAAGATTAATTTGTTAACATAGTTGGCTGATTTGTTTTGTGGTGGGTAATGCAAATGCTTGTTATATATGAGGCTATTATCTGTTAAAGTTAAATGAAAGATTCTTGTCCATAAGTTTTAATGGTGAATTCTTTTGGGGGTTATTGGAGGGAAAATCTTTTGTTAGCTATAATTGAAAGTTGATTAGTTTAACCAGGTGTATGCACCTTTGTTATATCTGCTTATCATCCTTTGACTCAAATGAGATTATACTGAGTCATTTTTCTAGAGGTTCTTTATTTTGTATTGGAGTGTAATTGTCTCTTCAATTGAAGTGTTAGGGAATGGGTTTTCATTCAAATGAATTGATGATGCCCATATTGTTGAGGAAAGAAATGCATATAATTTTACTTTTAATGTTAACTATCTTATTTATCTGTGGATGATGTTACTGTTTCTATCTAGGATTAATTTTCTTTTGTTCTTATGCTTTTCAGTGGAAGAAGAAGCGTATGAGGAGGCTGAAGAGGAAGCGCCGAAAGATGAGACAGAGATCCAAGTAGGCGCATGGACACAGTCAAGATGAGCTTTACTGTGACATTCCCTTGTCTTTGCCACCGATCCAGCGTTTGTTGCATGAAGTTGTGAAGATTTGAGGATGTTTTTTCGGGGAAGCTTATCTTTTATGTCTTCTAAATCTAGGTTTAAGTTTCAAGACTATATGAGATGTTCTCTAGTACACTACTATAAATCTTGTTGGTATTTCTGTTTTTGAGATGTGTAGACTATTATCCTTAACATTGCATCCTAAGAGTTTGATATTGGAAACCTTATGGTCTTTCTAGTAATATGGCATAATCTTACTTGTTGCTATCTGTGTAGTGTTGAGATTGATTATTACCTATATATATATCCTATGCCACTCAGGATAGACCTGATTTTAAGATGCAAACCGTTAGAGAATGAATGTTAATGAGTTTGTTCAAATTTCTAGGCTTATGGGTACCTGAAATGAGTTTTTAGAATCAAATTTCATGGTGGAATTTCTAGCTGCAGTCATTATCAACAAGCCCTCAGTAGTTGTGTTTGGTTCCTTGCAAAGTTATTTGCAAGGCATTTCATATATACAAATACAAGCTAAAATCTTCCCCTGGCCCTTTGTTCTGGCAATGGGAACCAAAAGGTGTAACTACGGCTTTTGAGCATATTAGAAGCCAACCAATTCTGTTTTTGGTAAGCCCCCAATCCCGCACTCAAATTCTGAAAGAAGGTCGCTTGAGCCCTCCCTTCGAGGAATTATATTATCCAATCCTTTCTAGGCAGACCGATTGAATTTGGAATTTTAATTTTTAAAGAAGCTTATCCATAATTCTTGGTAGACCGATTGGATTTGGAATTTTGATTTTTTTAAAGGAGGTTATCCATAATAGAAGTAGAAACCAAAACTTCTGGTAAGTTCAGCTAAAAGTAAAACAGAAAACACCTCTGTAGGATGAAACCAAGTTCATCTCCAAAGGGGGAGTAGGGAGATGCAAAATAATCAATGTTATGCATATTTCACACTAATTTATGAGTTTTACAAGTGCTAGAAAGGCAGCAAGTGTCAAACAAGTCTCTTATTAGATTAGATGCCTGTTGAGAAGGTGACTAATCAATCATGTTCATGCCATATTAGCCATGTGATAATCAACTTGTGCATAGGAAATGCTCTACAAATAGACAAGATTTACAACAGCAAAATAAACCAGCTCAAGCATATAAAACAAGCCCCACAAAGTTGAGTCATTGTGCTTGAAATTTGATTCCTCTTCATTCCACCTTCCAAAATGCAATGCCAAATGATCTCAAGCTACCTTTTTCCTTTGATTCGTACAAAAATTCATGTGTCAGACACTGTCAAATATCTGAACAGTAGAATCAATTACAGAATGATCATCTTTCATTATCTTCCATCTTCCTCTCCATGATTTGACACTCTAAAAATCAAAGCTGTCGAGAGCAGAAAAGTTGTAATGCATAACAAGTCTTTCTACAGCATGCTGACTTATAACTTCTCTGGTATGCAACTCCTTCAATACTTCTGCTGCCAGCTCTATCTTTCCTTCGCGAGCAATCCCTTCCACAAGAAAAATATAGGTTGTTTCATTAGGCATAAAACCTTTCTCTATCATCATCTCAAAAACCTTCAAGGCCAGATCAGTTCTATGGGATTTGCAAAATCCTAAGATAAGCGCATTGAAATTGTCAACATCAGGCTTGTAAATGCTTTCTTCCATTACCATGAAAATTTCCAGTGCCTCCAGCAGCATTCCCTCCATGCACAATCCTCTGATTAGTGATGAATATGTATAAGAGTCAGGATTGAGTCCATCCTTGGTCATTTCATATAAAAGCTGAAATGCTGCAAATGTGTTCCCTTTTCTGCATAAGCTAGAAATCACACTCCTGTAGAAATCATATGGAGAGGAACCTTGTTTGCTCCCCAATCTTTGAAATATGGAATATGCCTCTTGCACCATTCCCCGCTCACAGAGCACAGCAATAGCATTATATGTTCCTTCATTTGGTTTACAACGTCTATAGATCATCTGATCTAGACACTTAAACACAAGATCCACCTTCTCGTCTTGGCAAAGACGAGCAATTATCGGGTTATAGCTTGTAGCATTGAACCTAAAACGATTTCTAATCATTTCATCCAAAACATCCATAGCATGCTCTATCTTGCCATGGAGGGCAAGAGAATCAATCAATATATTGTAAGTAACTATAGAAGGATACCGATCTTCACCATCCATCTCTGCCAAAAGCTCATTCGCCTCTTTCCATCGTTCCTCATAGCACAAATTCCTTAACAATATGTTATAACTGACTACATTGGGATCAAATCCTTTAGCAGGCAAATCCCTGAAGAACCTTATTGCCTCATCAGTTCTCCCTTCCTTGCACAACCCAGTCAACAAAACATTGTAACTAACCAAGTTAGGCTTCCAACCTTTGGCAATTACCTCATCCAAAAGCTTCATTGCCTCATTTACTCCTTTTTCCTTATAAGCAGCTTCAAGCAAGAAAGAGTATGTGCATTCATTGGGAACTAGTCCCCTTTGTATCAACTTATCCAACAGCTGCAAGCTTTGATTCAAGTTTCCATGCATACAAAGTCCCCTAACTAGAGAATTATAAATATTAGTATTAGTAGGATAACCATGACCCTCCATCTTTTCCACTAACTGCATTGCATGTCCAACATACCCTCTCTTACACAACTGTTTCACCAAGGAAGCATACGAAGCTGCATCGGGTGTAAGACCTGAATCAACCATCATCTCCATCACTCTAATTGACTTTTTCATCTTCTTAGCCTTACACAAGTCATACAAAAGCTGGGTAGCTTGAACTACATCAGGCTTCTGTCCTTTCCGAACCATAGACTCCATATGATAAAAGGCACCATTAAGCCTAAGTTCCTTACTTTTAGTGTCACTCCTCACAGTCTTCCCATTTGGTAAAGTAAAAACAGGGTCTTTAGGAAAAATGGTGATATGGGTAGCTGCTAAAACCCTGGTAAAACCCTTGTTGAGTGAAAAAGAATAAATGTATGGGATTTGGTGAAAGAAACCATATGGCTTCCTTGTTGATTCAGGTGATGGGTTTTTTGTAATAGAAGGCATTGAGTTCAGTAAAGTTGCCATGACCCAAAATTCAAAAAAGCTATATATAGATTGATTATGATCAGTAACAAAAGACTGTGATAATTCTAATATCTAGCAGATATTTCATAGGCATTAAGACAGAGAAATAAGATAGAAAGAAAGTAGAAAGAAGGATGAGCATACATATAATTTGGACGAGTGGCCTTCGGATTTTGATTGCTTTTCTTCAAGGAAGAGAGTTTTTCTTTTGTTGTAAATTTATAATTTTCTTCTTTGGTTGGAACTTAGAAGGAGACTCAGCTCATCCTCTGCCCACACCCATCCACCACCCTAACCCTCCTTATCTTACCGGTGGAAATTTGACGCGCCTTTTACCACTTTACGGCCCACGCGCTATATGTCTATCGTCACGTGCCACACACGTGTATGAGTTAGACCGTTCCTTCCCGCAATTTTTCCAGAAAGCACTTAAAAACCGACCTTCCCCCAAATAAGCTGCTTAAATCTTTTCTTAAACCCATGAAAATCGATTCTCCAAAAACGGATAAATTGAAAGTTGAAAGAAAAAAAGTGACAAATCTTTTCTGGGATTTTTTTTTCTTTCTGAAATTGGAATAATCAGCGCAAAAAAAAAAGGAAATGAAATCATCAAAGAGGGCAGCAGATAACAACAGAGGAAGCGGTAGCAGCAGTGGCCATTTGCACACTCTCCATCATCGTCTTAAGCATGCTTTAAGTCTCGGCACTACCAAGTAAACTTGCCCTCTCTTCTTCTTTTAAATGATTTAAAAGTATTGTTATTTTATTTCTGGGTTTTTCATTTCTGATTAATGATAATAAATTACCAAAAATTGGGTTGTGCTTGTGTATGACGCGTAGATTTGTTGATAACAAAGAAAAGAAGTGGCAGTGTACGGATATAGAGATTCAGAGGCATGTGATTCGTTCCCTTGCTGCTTTTCTTGATTGTATTTCTGGAGACCCTTCGCATTATCGCCTTCTCAAGGTTTTGGCTTTCTGTTTTAATTATGTTTGGAAGAATTTATTTGTTTATTTATTTTGATCTCTGGGTTGTGTAGATTATAGGGAATGATCACTTTGCTACTGGTAATTATAAAAAAGACCTCGATGTGATATAAAGTAAATACTATGATTTTGAAGAATTAGAAATTCCAAAATTTAGCCATTGCCCATTTGCTCTTTCTTTTTATTTAAATATGATCTTTTCTTTTTACTATTGTCTATTTGCTTTTCTGGTTTATAGTGAAATTTTGAGAATGTAAAATTTAGCAATAGGCGAATAGTAGAAGAAACAAGTAAATCCCTTACTTATGAACCAAAAACATGCTTATAAAGATTGCTCTTGCTCATGAATCTATATCAATTATTCAAGTTGTGTAGATGGATGTATTGCTTATCTCTTTATTGTTATTCCGTTTCGGTTTTGTTTAAGTTTCTTGTTTTCTTGTCATTTTGTTGTTGTATGTGTTTGTTAATGCTTCCATGTCAGTTATGGGAAATATGTTGTTCTATGGTTACAAGTTGGTCAGTATGAGTCTGATTTATTTGATTAATCAGTACTATGATGTGTTATGTCGTCCTCCTTTTAACATTTCTGACATTTTGGCATGCACTTCCAGGATTCACTTACTGATATAGTTGGGGCATTGGTGTGGATTCTGCAATGTAAAAATGGAGCAATAGTAGGCATGGCAGCAAATGTGGTAGTCAAGTTGGTTGGCACTAACAGTTCAATGATGCAATTTTACTTGACGGATCTCATCTATCCTTTGTCATCCTTGTTATCTTCTAATGATTTAGAAGTTGCTACTTCTTGTGCCACTGCTTTGAACATGACTGTCTCCAATCTAAGTGTTAGGAGTGAGAAAAAAGTTTGGGAGATGATCAAAGAAGCAAAGACTGTCATCCAAATTAGTAGGATTATACACGAATTTCCTTGTGGGACCCTTCCTATTGAGTATTTTCAAGAGATGGCTTCCCTTTTGAGTGCAATATTGTGGCGTTGGCCTCCATCTCGTTATTCTGTTTGGAATGATGCTATAGTGATGAAAGCTTTAGAAGATAGTTGGATAAAGTCAAATATCTCTACAAAAGTTGCTGTCTTGAAATTGTATTCTGCATTAGGTATTGATCATACAAAAGGGATTTTTCCCTTTCTTTATGTTTTCTTTGGCCAGATCCTTTCTTTAGTTCAATGGACTAGTTTTTATCCCTTAACTTCTGGATTGGATGCTTTCATATGTTTTTATGCCAGCTTTATGCAATAAAGTGGCTCAGCAGCTTGTAGAAGATGGAGGAATCCTTTTACCAATGATGGTTCAGTCCATGGGTAGCTCAGAGCCGCTGTCAGTCAGAGTAGAGGGATTTAGACTTGCCCAGCATTTAGCGGTAATGTTCATAATTTATTTTCAGCCGCAAATGCCCTTTACAAAACTGTTCTCTTGCTGTTTGTGTAATTTGGTATGTTTATTACTTAGGCAGATGAACAGCGATGCATAAAAATGACAAGCTTATACTCTGGGCCTCTAGCTAAAGCCATTACTGGAGCGATGAGAGGATGGAGAGGCTCTGAAAATATTGCAAATGATCAGATGTCTTTGCTAGTAGAGGCCTGTCGTTTGGCTCTAATTACTCGTTGGCCAGGAAAACATCACAGTTGCTTTTGGGAGCAAGGGATTGACAAACTTCTCCTTGATCTGGTTCTTGAAAATTTTGACAAACAAGTGTCAGACCATCGTTTGTCCCCTGGGGAACAAATTTCAATTGCTCAGAAAGGTCTTGATAGAAATTTTCTTCTTGCACTAAGGCCATACATCTGGGAGATTCTTGGATGGCTTTCAGTGCATTGTGAGAAAGATTTTAGACCAAGCACACATCGAAATGAGCTCCATGTTAACATCCTTATCACATGTGCATGGTAAGATTCCCATTCATCAATAACTCCTCTTTGGCTATCTACATTCATATTTTGTATTATTTTTTATTTTATATACTGCCATGTTGAGCACTTCGTGGTTTTTTAATCTATTGAGAGATATTCTCCTCGTCAAAACCTGATATTCTTTGATAGCTTGTCTTTTGTAGAAGCAATTCGCAGAGGATGCCAAATATGTGAAAATGATGATACCTCTAGTTGTGAGTCATCAACAAGACCAGTTTTAATGATGATGCATTCTGCCAGCACATATATTACATCAAAAGTAAGGTACATCCTTTCTGGAATTCTAGAGCCAAACGGAAATGAGTATCTGAAACGCTTGCTTCATTTACTGACGTATGCAGCATCAACAAACAATTCTGGATTGCCAAACGTTTCTAAAACTGTCATTAAATTAGTTGGTCTGACTTGTTATTCTGGATTGCCTCAATACCAAAAGGATGTTATTAAAGGTGATGTAATGGAGATATTAGTGACTCTTATAACACAGTGCTTGAGCAATCAAGTTTGTATTAGGAGGAGCTTTGCCCCTCACTTCCTTAATGTGTATTATGAGAGGGCCTGTTGCTGGATAACCTCAGAAGAATGGGAAGGAAAAGATGCTCTTTTGTTCTACAGTTTGTGGGCACTAGCCGAGTTGGTACAGCATTCATCTGACATAAATTATACCAATTCTAACCTAGTTAAGATTGTACAAGATGTCATAGATAATGTATCAGCTCCTGGACCAAGATGGTTTGCTGCACATATTCTTAGTTATTTTGGAGTTTATGGGTTTCCAAATAAACATGACAAAGGCTTTGGGAAAGCACTTGAAGATAAGGATCAAACAGATGTGCAACTCTTATTCGCAAATGGTGAGTCGGTGAGGGCTCATGGAGTAATTCTTGCAGTTCAGTGTCCATCATTGCTACCTCCTGAGAAATTTTCTCATAATGCAAAAACAACTGATGAATTTTCAGTGAGAGACATTCCAGAGAAGCTTCGTCCAATGTCTCAGAAAGAAGTTCGTTTGTCTGCTCATGTTGATCAGCAGGCATTACTGAAGTTGTTGGACTATGTTTACTTTGGTTATGTTGAAGCAGGGGAAGATGTTGCCAGGAAGGTGAAAACTCTAGCCAAGTTTTGCAACCTGAAACCACTATTCCTAATGCTTTGCAGAAAGATACCTAAGTGGGGTACTCCTATTCCAAGCACTGATCTCACTCATGCTCTTGGCCCTGCTGGGTTCCATTTCTCGTACGTCTCTCTCTCTCTCTCTCCCTCTCCAGCCTAGTGATACTCTGACATTATGTTATATCAGCATAATCTTCTGCCATTCTGATCTCAAATTTTGCATATGATGGGGGAGGATTCATGGTGAATAACATGTTGAAAGTACATGGCAAAAATGACATGCTTGTCCACTATTACTTTCTGCTGTCTTTCTCACCATTTATCTTTGTAGTGAACTAAAAGTTATGCTTCTTTTTTCAGGGATGTAATCTTGGAAGCTAAAGCTGCTGAAAAAATGCCCTGGGCATGCGGGTTTTGCTCTCTACTGGAGCCTCATATGCATGCTCACAAAATTATATTACAGTCAAGGTGTAATTATCTTCGCGCTTTGTTTCAATCAGGAATGCAGGAAAGGTTTGCAAAAAGCAATTTGCTCTTCCTTTACATATTCAAATTTTTATTTTGCACATACATTGGGGTGATAAGCAATGAAAGGTGCTCTTTGGTATTGAGAATTCTATCGATCAGCATCAGTCTGGTGGCCCAAAAATTAAAAGGTGGACATAATAGAAGTGTGGAGAAATGTATTATAATATATTTTTCTCTTTTGGAAGGATATAACATATATGTTTTTGAATTAACTGAAATTAGGTAGAACTCTTGCTTCATAATATATAGCCAATTAGTTATTATTATTATTTTACTCTTTTCATCTCCAGGTAGCCAAATAATTAGTAATTTTTACTTGGACTAGTTTGAAAATATGTAAGCCTTTTCTATGCATTTTACATGACAAATGGAATGGCATTCAAAGAAAAGAAAATGTCAAAACATATCCAATTCTTGTCCAGTTCAAATCAAAGACATTACCAGTCAAAGGACTTCTCCTTTACTAGGAATTTCTAATGAATCAGGGTAACGTATTGTCCTTTTTACACCCATTTCACTCTCTCTCTATTTATCTACCCATATTAGGAATATTTTGGTGGCTTTTTATTTTTTTCCTTTTGAATTTTCAATCATGTGAAATGCCAAGCAACTTTGGTTTTCATATAATTCATTTCTTAACTGTTTTGCATAGTCATGTATTAACTGTGATACTTTTAGTCTGTGCTTCAATGGATTTCTTTCTTTGATACTGGGAATTATTGATATATGTGCCCTTAAAGTTCACTCTTGCTGCCTGATATTGTCATGTATGATTTATCCTCACTGTAAGGTTTCATTTGCTTGCAGCAATTCACAAACCATAAAGGTTCCTATCAGTTGGGAAGCACTGAATAAGTTAGTGCATTGGTTCTATAGTAGTGATCTGCCAAATCCTCCCACGGGATGCTTATGGGATAATATGGACATTAAAGAAAGGCTATTTGAGCTGAAAGCTTATATAGAACTTTACTGGCTGGCTGAATTTTGGATGATGGAAGATGTTCAAGATACCTGCTTCGGAGTAATTGAACGTTGCTTGGATTCTGATAGGCAATTGTCTGTTGAAGTTATCAAACTGGCATCTAGTTTCTCTCTATGGAAGCTAGCCGAGTTAGCGGCAGATTACATGGCCCCCCTTTATAATAAACTACGAGACTCGGGTGACCTTGAAGAACTTGATGAAGTGCTAGTTGAATTAGTTCGTGATGCTTCTGTTAGGCTGTCTCGACAACATGGTAACTTGTCTGGATAATATTTGTCACGTTGATAGGGTAAGAAACCTTCGAATAGAAGATTTTAACATTCTTGCACATTTTTTCATTTTATGTTTACTAAAACAAAGAATATACCAGAAATAGTCATACAGCCACAACATATTGGATCCCTTACTCGGGTCTTCCTATGACAGGTGTTTCAACTGTTAGTTTGGTTCTAGTTCTTGATTATGATGGATACATATCACGGATATGAAATTTGAAGGATGTAATTCATTTAGATTGAGAGTACCTAGGTGTTTCATTTGGTACATATAGCATTTTTATTTGTTTGGATTGCTGTAATTAAGATTAAGACAAAAGCTCTATGGAAAATGGAGATGTTTAATGCAAGAAATGGAGAGTTAGAGGACTAATCGATCTTAATTGTTGTAATGAGTAATGAATTGTGATTACAATTCCTAAACTAGGATCGTTTTTTTAGCCTTTTGTCATCTCCATTTCCTATATAGTTTGGCTAACGGTGTTCAAGAAAAAAAGATTTAAAATAAGAAAAAAAGAATTGCTATCTACCCATGGAGGATAGAACAAGGCCACCGACCCCAGCAGGAGGATTCAGAGTCAAATTCTTCAAGTTTTTAATTTTGCTACCCAACCATCGAGGTTGGGAATAGTGCCCTTCTAGGCCTAGGCCCGGGCAACATGCTGGGGTCAAGGGGCGCACTCAATAGCGCAGCTATGTCATTCATTCCCCGCTTGGTCTGAAGCAATGCTTCTAGACTGGAGGGCGATCCTAACTTCTAACGTAGCTTTTTATAAATCAGACAATCAATATGTCTTTTAGTGATGTGGGATTATGACAAATTCACACATGCTAATGCTATAATGCAAATATAACTGTTTACTTACAATATTTTTAATGCAACTTCAAGAAAAGTAGTTCTGAGTGGTTTGTAAGAGAGAATCAAGAGAGTATGGATCCCTTTGTGTGATTCAAGGGGACCCTCTTCAACGGTCAAGTCATGACCGTCAGTAGAGTGCTCTGTGTGTGAGGGTGAGAGTGAGAGTGAGAGTGAGAGTTTGAGAGAGAATAAAACATTAGGTAATACATGAGCCATATCTTGGATTAATAACTTATATAGGAGGCTTTGGGCTTTGGTGGCCTGATTTTATAGTGCTTAACATATCTTCAATTCAAAACCCAAAACAAGTTCAGATAAATTAATCAATTTTTTTATTAACCACATTAGACTTAGATCCCAATTAATTTAGAATCGAGCTACAAGATACAATGAGATATAAACCAAACAGGTGTTTCAACAGTTAGTTTGGTTATAGTTCTTGATTATGATGGATATATACGTATCACAAATATGAAATTTGAAGGATGTAATTCATTTAGATTGAGAGTACCTAGGTGATTCATTTGGTAAATATGGAGTAGTTGTTTATAGTATTTGCTATATATAATTAAACCATTTGTTATAAGCAACTGCAACTTGTTTTCAAAGGCTGGGAAGCTTTTGTTATTTTATGTTGTACAAAAACTGGAAACTGCGCTAGAAAGATGTTTCTATTATTATTGGAGAAATTTTATTGGATTAACTTATGAAAAGTAAGATCAATTGTACGAAGTTATAGCATTTTATTTGTTTTGATTGCTGTAATTAAGATTAAGATAAAACTATAGGAAATGGAGATGTGTAAGTGTAATGCAAGAAATGGAGAGTTATAGGACCAAGTTATTGACTTGTAGAACACAAATTAAAAATTAAGATCAAAGGTGAGTGAGGTGCCCTCTAACTCTAACCTCAAAGAGGCTTAATTATGGCTCAACTCAAGATCAAAGTTAATAATGATTCCAATTCCTAGTGTTAGAAATTGTTTTTAGCTCTTGTCAATCTCTAAAATTTCCCTTACCTTCTACATTGTTCTTATTTTGGATAATTATTGGCTGCTTAAATATAATATAATCCTAATATCTGATAAGAAAGTAAGAAACAATGGCTTAAAAGAAAAAATCATGTCATGCGTATTTTAGCAGTCATTCCAAGCACTTGCAATTGATTTTAGTTTATGATAAGCCAATATCTTACACGTTAATCAACATCAATTAAAATTTAATCCACAAACTGTTGGAACTAAGCAACCGTATCTATTCTCCATGAAATCAGATTACAAAAAGAATTGCTACCAATCCCATCCATGGAGGATAGGTCGCCGCCCCTTTTTAATCCCATGGTTTCAATTGCCAATTGGTTTGTGCTACCCAACCATAGTGGATGGGGGTGCCCTCCTTAAGTCAAAAGCCGGGAAGCTGACTGACGTTGCTCCCTTGAACTCAGCAAATGCTTTGGACTAGGTGGGCAATTTTAAAACGTACCGTAGGCTTTATAAACAGGCTAGAAATCAAGTGTTTTTCCAATGTGGGATTAGGCTATTATATAGGTCGAATTGATTGAAGAAGCAGAGCAAGCGCTTTTCAAGTTGATAACTCCAGAGTCTGGAAACTTTTGTTGCAGACAAAAGGTTCTACTTTGAATTGTTGATCATTGCGCAATTTGAAATGCATTGTCAATTATCTGAAATCTGAATTAATAGGTTTCAGCTTCTATTTCCACTTCCATTTGGTAGCACAGACTCAATGGTTCTCATGTAGCTTGGAATTGGAATATATCGATCTAGTGTCCTTTCGGTGTTCAAAAGAATTCGGAAAAGATTATAACGACCTAGCGGCAAGCAATTTAGTGGTAGAAACAGGTGGATTGAAGAAGCTATAGAACTTCGAAATTTGGTTTGGTTTACACTTTACACGTTAGTACTCAAGAAGCCATCTATGCTTGTTCCTCTTGTACCCTAAACTTCCAAATTTGGTCGAATTTTAATCTAAAAAAGAAAAAAAAAGAGTTGCTATCTACCCATGGAGGATAGAACAAGGCCACCGACCCCAGCAAGAGGATTCAGAGACAAATTCTTCAAGTTATAATTTGCTACCCAACCATGCCCACATTTGGTCTCAAGCAATGCCTTCTAGACTTGGAGGGCGATCATAACTTCTAACCTAGCTTTTTATAAATTAGACAATCACTATGTCTTTTAATGATGTGGGATTATGACAAATTCACACAATATAATTATATATATATATATACTTACAAGTTACAATTTCCAATTAAAAATCAACAAGTGTAAGTGTTGGTAAATTAATCATCACTTTCATTTATAAAAATTCAAAGTAGGCAAGAAGGGTTATCTATACTTGGTCATGAGGAAATAATAAAGTCGAACAATCAGAAATAATAACCAACAATAGAGCATCTTATGCAGAAATTGACCAGCTAGCACTAAATAGAATAATTAGCATGACCGAGAAAAATACAAATTAAATTAAAATGAAATTAAGCTGAGTATATGGAGGTGCCCTCTAACCTCAAAGAGGCTTAGTTACGACGAGTCCAATATTGCTCAAGACCACAGTGTTTTTTAACATAAAGGGCAATGATTATACAGAAGGCTCTTATAAATTGGCAGTAGTTGTATATTTTATGTGGGAGTATATTCGAAATGAAATTGCCAAACAAAAATTTCATACTCTTTAGTCTTTACTATATGTCTAATGCAAGAAATGGAGGGTTCACGTTATTGACTGGTAATCAATCATGTTCTGTCGACTAATTAAGAATGACATATTCCAATTCCTACTACTAGATTGTTTTTAGCTTTCGTCATCTCTGAAAATATTGAGTAATATACAGATAAAGATCAACATTGTTTTTTACTCTCTGCAAAATTCTGTTTATAATATATATACATATATTCTGTCGAAAATTTCCCTTACCTTTTACATTGTTCTTATTTATTAGCATCTCTATTAGCTGGCCTAATATATATAACTAATTATATCTGACAAGAAACAAGCATTTGAAAGGGAAGGAAACAATCATAAAGCTACCAAAATAGCAAACAATGCCTTGAAAGAACAAATCATGTCATGCATATTTTAGCAGTCATCCAAAGCACTTGCAATTGATCTTAGTTTCAGAAAAAACTGTTGATCAACATCCATCAAAATTTAATCGAAAAAACTGTTGGAACTTAGCCCTCATCACCTATAAAAGGGATGTTTCTGTGCATAGTTTACTCACCCAAAAACATTTCATCAAACACTTGCAAACCAGAAAAGAAAGATGGCAATTAAGTCTGCAATCTCACTAGCCTTCATCAGCTCTGTAATTCTCAATCAAATGCTTGTTGCTGGTATAAATGCCGGTGGCATTGCAATCTACTGGGGTCAGAATGGAAACGAGGGCACATTAGCAGAAACGTATGCCACAGGCAACTATGAATATATGTGAACATAGCATTCCTTCCAATTTCCTGATGCTATTGGGTGGGTAATGCCCTTATAAGACAGGCCTCTTTGACTATGTTTGGGTACAATTCTATAACAATCCTCAATGCCAATACACATCTGGTGACATTTCAAATCTGGAAAATGCATGGAAACAATGGACTACTGATATTCCTGCTACCAAAATCTTGTTAGGACTTCCTGCATCACCCGAGGCAGCTGGTAGCGGCTTCATTGCGACAACTGATCTTACTTCTCAAGTACTTCCTGCGGCCATCAAAAATTCTGCCAAGTATGGAGGTGTGATGCTGTGGTCTAGGTACTATGATGAACAATCCGGATACAGTTCGGCCACTAAAAATGATGTCTAGAAGATTTGTCTATGTGTTCAACCATGTTTTATACACATTATATATAATTAAGAAAGGAATTACTCACCTCTGGCTAATTTGATTTCCAAGTCAGATGAGTCTCTCTTGAAACTCTACCATAAACAGCGATCGTTTCTCGGGACCTTGAGTTCCCTGGATACAAAATGCTTTTGGTCCAAAAATCCTTTCGAACAAGGGACATCCCATTACAAAAATGAAAAGTTTGAGAAAATTCAGCTGTTTCATTTCCATCTCTCTTGCCTTTTCTCCTCCTCCTGCCTAAATAAATCAAATTGTATTGTCTTGACTCTTGTCTCTAATTTGATATGCAGGGGCATGATATTCGTATATATAGGCTTGGTGGAAACTGACCACATGCGATCTGAATGCAAACGTTTTGATTGTGATATTTGAAAGAAAGAACAAAAAGGAGTCTTTACATTTCATATTGTTAGCTTTCGTGGATGTGCTGATAATTTCAAACCAAATCAAATTTTCTATATATATTGAATTGAGCAGAACCAAATTATTACCAAAAAAATGTTGTTATAAGAGTTGTTGAGATTGACAAAGATTATTTGGCTCAATTGGGAAATCTAACCAAATTTGCTGAACTTGAGAAACAAGCAATTGCAATCTTTCAACACGTTGGAGTAAAAGTACTTTGGCACTCATGCATCCATTCATTCGTTTCTTGAATGAAGTATGTATGTGGACTATGGAAGTTTCCCTCAAAAAAAAAAGTATGTATGGAATTTATGAATGTGAAAAGTAACAAGTCATCGAAAAGGAGCAATTAGGTGGAACTCACCCACTGCAATGAGACCGACCACTAATATATGATCATAACTCTAGTATTTTTCTAAAATGCTATCTTAGTAATATCTTAAATAGTTAAATTATGTGAGGACTTACTTGTGTACCTTTACACATTGTGTCTAAATTTAAAAGTTGATTAAAATTAAAAATTGTCTAGAATTAAAAGAAATACTATCCACCCATGGAGGATAGAACAAGGCCACCCACCCAGCAGGAGGATTCAGATTCTTCATGAGTTTTATTTTGCTGCCCAACCATGGAGGTTGGGAGTAGTGCCATTCTAGGCCTAGCCCGGGCAGCATGCTGGGGTCAAGGGCGCACTCAACAAAGCATCTAAGTGAATCATGCCCACTTGGTCTCCAGCAATGCTTCTAGACTTGGAGGACAATTTTTACTTGTAATGTAGCTATTTTTTTTTTAGAGGGTACAAGTACTCATGATTAAAATAAATTTTTTAGTTGTTTGGAGACATACAAATTTAAGGTAAAAAAGTGCAAGTACTATTCTTAAGTACACATCATGAGTATTTATATAGCTTTCCCCTTTTTATAACTTAGAGAATTACTTTGTCTTTTAGTAATGTGGGATTATGACAAAGGGACATGCTATAATGCAAATATAATACTTACAAGTTACAATCTCCAATTCAAAATCAACTTTAAGAAAATTGACAAGTTCGAATGAATTAATCATCTCTCTATTTTTTTTTAACCTCCTAGCATCCGGTAATCATATTGGGTCTAGATTAGTCTGGAATCAAGTTAAGTCGGACTCCATATGGAGGAAAGCTCTCCCAGACTTCCAACACATATTTTTGCCATTCACAAGATTTGAACCTGATACCTTACTTAGGGGCATTACTTTCACTCAACCCAACAAGTGTAAGTGTTGGTAAATTAATCATCTCTCTTTGATTAGATAGAACATTCATTTATAAAAATTCAAAGTAGGCAAGAAGGGTTACCTATACTTGGTCATTGAGGAGATAACAAAGTAGAACAATGAGAAATAATAGCCAACAATAGAGCATCTTATGCAGAAAATTGACCAGCTATATATATGAAGCATATTCAAGCACTAAATAGAATAATTAGCATGACCAATAAAAATACAAATTAAATTAAGATGAAAGCTGAGTATGGAGGTGCCCTCAAAGAGGCTTATATACGATGAGTACATTGCTCAAGACCACAATGTTTTTCAACATGAAGGGCTATGATTCGATAGTACAATAGGCTCTTATAAATTGGCAGCCAAATAGCTGTATATTTTATGTGGGAGTATATTCGAGATGAAATTGCAAAACAAAAATGTTCATACTCTTTTCTACATGTCTAAGGCAAGAAATGGAGAGTTCAAGGATCACGTAACGTTATTGACTGGTAATCAATCATGTTCTGACTAATTAAGAATGACATATTCCAATTCTTACTACTAGATTGTTTTTATAGTTTTTGTCATCTCTGAAAATGTGGAGTAATATACAGACAAAAATCAACAGTTTTACTCTCTGCAAAATTCTGTTTATAATATATATACATTCTGTCGAAAACTTCCCTTGCCTCTTTTACATTGTTCTTATTTATTACCATCTAGTCTATTAGCTGGCTAATATATATTACTAATATCATACAAGAGGGTTATTCCGCGCTAGCGCTGCGAGTCTTTTCATTACAATCATTTTGTTATAGTCATGACGGATACAGGGTGGGGGCACCGATGGCAAGTGTATTTTTAGGTTTCTCAGGTTTGAAAAAGTAATTTATAAATACTAAATTTAACCCCTTGAATATTGAAATATTGATAGACTATTGAGCATTAAAAAAATTTAATGGACTTGATATTCTTCAATTGAGTAAACACTTTCGCTTTTCAAAAAAAAAAAAAAAGCAAACACTTTCAACTCTCTAAATCTTTTGGAAAAAAAAAGCTCTCTAAATCTAAAGATCAAAAGAAACACTACGCATCAAAAAGTCTTTCAGTCTTTGCATCACATTAAAAACATTTTTTTTTTCTTTTTTTCTATTTTTGTAAAATCACATTGGAAACCTTTACTAATAGTAGTTAATTGTCTTGAACCAAATAATCCTACAGTGCATATATTTGTAATATGACAAAACTATAGAAAATAATAATGTTACCATTATGCATTTCTCAGGAAGTCGTAAAAATTTGAAACTAATCCATGGTATCATGAATTCAATTAGTAATTATTAATATGAGTTACAAATATGATATAACTATTGGAAAAAGTAGATCTCTCAAGAAATTATCTTGGAATTTAGGGTACAAATGAAATAGTGCAACTATATAAAATTAACAATGCAATGCTAGAGTGAAAAAATTATCAGTCAATGGTTGAAATTTTTTTTGTAGAATTGGACAACTGAAATGAAACGTTAAAATTTAAATTCCAAATAAGCAAGTGAAAAAAAAGGGGGGAAACTAAATAACATCAAATGGAATGCATCAAGTGTGAATCCCTAAATTCATTTAAAACCCACTAACAAAGAGCATAATCTAGGGGGCATGAACCAAATATATATCAGATTACTTTAATGGTCCAAAACAAACAAAAATCATCAAGTGTGAATTGAGGCGATGAAGTAAAAAACCAAGTGATTAAATGACAAAAACAGGGCGATTAGCTCTTCCCTGGTTGAAAGGGGTAGTTAGTCTTTTCCAGAGTGTATAAAATTAATATGTAGTATATATCTGACAAGAAACAAGCATTTGAAAGGGAAGGAAACAATCACAAGCTACCAAAATAGCAAACAATGCCTTAAAACAACAAATCATGTCCTGCAAATTTTAGCAGTCATTGAAAAACATTTGAAATTGATTTTAGTTTCTGATGATAAGCCATCTACGTTAATCAACATCCATCAAAATTTAATCAAAAAAACTGTTGGAACTTAGCATCTGTATCTATTCTCCATGAAAACAGCTATAAAAGGGATGTTTCTGTGCACAGTTTAATCGCCAAAAACAATTCATCGAACACTTGCAAACCAGCAAGGAAAGATGGCAATTAACTCTGCAATCTCACTAGCCTTCATCAGCTCTATGATTCTCATGCTTGTTACTGGTATAAATGCCGGTGGCATTGCAATCTACTGGGGTCAAAATGGAAATGAGGGCACATTGGCAGAAACGTGTGCCACAGGCAATTATGAATATGTGAACATAGCATTCCTTCCAACATTTGGCAATGGTCAGACTCCAATGATCAACCTTGCGGGTCATTGTGACCCTTACACCAATGGCTGCACCAATTTTAGCTCTGACATCAAATCATGTCAAGCAAAAGGAATCAAAGTAATGCTTTCAATAGGAGGAGGAGCAGGGGGCTACTATCTTGCCTCATCCAAAGATGCTAGACAAGTGGCAACCTATTTATGGAACAACTTCTTAGGGGGAAAATCGTCTTCTCGGCCATTAGGCGACGCCGTATTGGATGGTATTGATTTTGACATTGAAGGAGGAACGAATCAACACTGGGATGATCTAGCAAAGTACCTCTCAAGCTATGGCAAACGCGGTAATAAGAAAGTATACTTGACAGCAGCACCTCAATGTCCATTTCCTGATGCTTGGGTGGGTAATGCCCTTGAGACAGGCCTTTTTGACTATGTTTGGGTCCAATTCTATAACAACCCTCAATGCCAATACACATCTGGTGACATTTCAAATCTGGAAAATGCATGGAAACAATGGACTACTGATATTCCTGCTACCAAAATCTTCCTAGGACTTCCTGCATCACCCGCGGCGGCTGGTAGCGGCTTCATTGCGGCAACTGATCTTACTTCTCAAGTACTTCCTGCCATCAAAAATTCTGCCAAGTATGGGGGTCTAATGCTGTGGTCTAGGTACTATGATGAACAGTCCGGATATAGTTCGGCCATTAAAAATGATGTCTAGAAGATTTGTCTATGTGTTCAACCATGTTTTTTTTTTATATAATACATACATCATATAATTAAGAAGGAATTATTATATTATAGAACTGGTGATGTTTTATAGCAGAAAAAAAAAAATTGCTACCTATCCGTGGAGGATAGGTCGCCGCCCCTTTCAACCTTTATGATTCAATCATCAATTGGTTTGTGCTACCCAACCATAGTGGATGGGGTGCCCTCCTTTAGGCTAAAATGTTTACTTTGAATTGTTAATCATTGCGCAATTCGAAATGCATATTGTTCATATAAAATCTAAAATCTGAAATAGGTTTCAGCTTCTATTTCCATTTCCATTTGGTAGCAGACTCAATGTTTCTCATGTAGCTTGGAATTGGAATATATCTAGTGTCCTTTTGGTGTTCAAAAGAATTCGGAAAAGATTAACGACCTAGCAAGCAATTAATTTAGTGGTAGAAACAGGTGGATTGAAGAAGCTATAGAACTTTGAAATTTGGTTTGGTTTGGTTTACACTTTTCACGTTAGCACTCAAGAAGCCATCTATATGTTTGTTCCTTGTAGTCTAAACTTCCAAATTTGGTCAAATTTTAATCTAAAAATCAGATGTACGTATTCTTTCTTTTCTCCTAATTTACTAAAGAAATCGAATTTAATTCTTGTAAAAAACTTTATATATAGTATAATAACTATTTCTGCAAAAGAACAAACTAGAGCTTTTGAGACTTCATCTTGAGATGAACAAGGTAATTTAATTGGCAACTTCATCTTCTATGTGTTTGGACCTTGAATGGAATGCAAACCTACAAGGTAAAAGTTCAAGTATGGAGGTGTAATGTTGTGGACCATTAAAAATGATGTGTAGAAGATTTGTCTATGTGTTCAACCATGTTTTATGTACACACATCATAATTAAGAAGGAATTATTATTATAAATTATAAAACTGGTGATGTTCTATAGTAGAAGACAAAAAGGAAAACAAAAATACGCTACCTATCCATGGAGGATAGGTCGCCGCCCCTTTTAATCCTCATCCAATTCAATGGTCAATTGGTCTGTGCTAACCCAACCATGGTGGATGGGGATGCCCTCCCGTAGTCTAAAGCCGGGCGGCATGCTGGGGTAATCTTCGAAGGAGAAGCATATGCGTAGTTCGCTTGGCGTCAGCAAATTGATGCTTTAGACTAGGTGGGCAACCTAAACACGTACCTTAGGCTATTATAAAAAGAATACAAATCAAGTGTTTGTTCGATGTGGGATTAGGCTACTATAAAACATTAACCCGTAAAGTTAAAACGGTGTTTAAGAATAAGATAGCATGCTGGGGTGTCAATGGGCGCACTTAACAACGCATCTAAGCCATAAAGAAAGGCTATTAATTTGAGCTGAAAGCTTATACAGAATTGAACGTTGCTTGGATTCTGATAGGCAATTGTCTGTTGTTTATAGTATTTGCTATATATATAGATATTTATATACCATTTGTTATAATAAGCAGCTGCAACTTGTTTTCAAAGGCTGGGAAACTTTTGCTATGGAAAATGGAGATGTTTAATGCAAGAAATGGAGAGTTAGAGGACTAATCGATCTTAATTGTTGTAATGATTAATGAATTGTGATTACAATTCCTAAACTAGGATTGATTTTTTAGCTTTTGTCATCTCTGAAAATGTTGAGTAATATACAGACAACACAAAGACCTCTCTACTTTCATTAACTTGTTTGACTAAAAAGATTAAATAAGGAAAAAAGAATTACTATCTACCCCTGGAGGATAGAACAAGGCCACCGACCCCAGCAGGAGGATTCAGAGTCAAATTCTTCAAGTTTTTAATTTTGCTACCCAACCATCGAGGTTGGGAATAGTGCCCTCCTAGGCCTAGCCCGGGCAGCATGCTGGGGTCAAGGGGCGCATTCAATAACGCAGCTATGTCATTCATGCCCCACTTGGTCTCAAGCAATGCTTCTTCTAGACTTGGAGGGCGATCTCAACTCGTAACGTAGCTTTTTATAAATTAGACAATCGCTATGTCTTTTGTCAATGTGGGATTATGACAAATTCACACATGCTATAATGCAAATATAATTATCTATACTATATAGTATAAATTATCTATACTATATAATTGAAAATATGTTTTAAAAATAAGGGGACAATCGGAAAACATAAAATTTCCCCTTATTTTTTTTTCACTAAAAAAAAAATGGGGAAACTTTATGTTTTCCGATTATACCCTTATTTTTAAAACATATTTCCAATTATGCCCTTTTTTTAAAACATATTTCTAAATTGTCATTACTAAATAATATTTTTAATTATTCCATTATTTTTTTAGTTATAAATTATTTCATTATATCAATTTAATATTTTACTTTGGTTATTATAATTCCATGAGGAGGTTATCAAAATTCCATAGTCTGGTTACCAAAATTTCATAGTGTAGTTACCAAAATTTCATAGAGTGGTTACCAAAATTTCATAGGATCAGGTTATTAAAATTTCTTAGGTTGGTTATTGAAATTTCATAGGGTGGTTAATTATCACAATTTTATAGAAAGGTTATCAAAAAGATTTCAAAATGTCATAGCGAGGTTATACGAATTTCATAGTGTAGTTAACAAAATTTCATTAGAAGGTTACTAATACTTCATCGGGAGGTTATCAAAATTTTATAGTGTGGTTATCAAAATTTCATATGAAGGTTATAAAAGTCTCAATTTCATAAGGAGTACCAAAATTTGATAGAAAATTATCAAATCTCATAGAGTGATTATCGAAATTTCATAAAGATATGATTATCAAAATTTCATAGTGTTGTTATCAAAATTTCAAAGCGAGGTTATCAAAATTACATAATGTGATTATCAAAATTTCATAGAGGGGTCAACAAAATTTTATAAAGATGTTATCAAAATTTCATAAAGAGGTTATTAAATTTTCAAAATCTGATTACAAAAATTTTATAATGGTATTTTTAGGGAGGTTATCAAAATTTAATAGTATGGTTACCAAATTAGGAAGGTTATTAAACTTTTATTGATGGAGTAATCAAAATTTTAGGAAGGATACCAAAATTCAGGGAGGATATCAAAATTCAGTGAGGATATCAAAATTTCATATGAAGGTTATCAAATTTTCATAGTTTAGTTTTCAAAATTTCATAAGAGGGTTATCAAAATTTCATAGTATGTAGATCAAAATTTCATAGGGAGATTAACAAAATTTCATAATGAAGTTATCAAAAAATCATAAGAAGCTTATCAAAATTTGTAGTTATCAAGATTTCATAAGAAAGTTATCAAAATTTTATAGGGAGGTTTATTAAAATTTTATAGCGAGGTTATCACAATTTCATAGTGTGATTATCAAAATTTTAAAGTGTGATTACTAACAATTCATATGGAGGTTTTTAAATTTTTATAAAGTGGTTATCAATATATCATATGGAGGTTACCAACATCTCATAGTGTTGGTTATCAAAACTTCATTGGGAAGTTATCAAAATTTCATATTGAGGTCTTCAAAATTCCTTAGGGAGATTAACAAAATTTCATAAGAAAGTTTAAAAAATTTATAAAAGGATTTTTGAAATTCCATAGTACCGTTATTAAAATTTCATAGGAGGTTATCAAAATTTCATAATGGGATCATAAAAAATAGTGTAATTATCATAATTAATAGAGATGTTATCATAATTTCATATGAATATTTTATTTAAACACGTTGCGCCACGTACAACGCACGTGATAGCTAAAACTGGTATACTTACATGTCACAATCTCCAATTCTAAATCAAGTGTAAGTGTTGGTATAAATTAATGGCATAAATGCCACTTTGCATCCTTAAGTTTGTACGGAATGCCACTTTGCACCCAACTTTTTTATTTTGATCAAAACACATCCTAAAGTTTTATTTTTGTGCCACTTTGCACCCTCCGTCACGGTAGGACAAAAGGAAGTCATGGAGTCCGATGTGGCATGCCACGTGGACAAAAAATGACACGTGGCACGCCACGTGTACCAAAAGGTGACATGTGGCACACCATGTGTTCCAAAAGGTGACACGTGTCATGCCACGTGTACCAAAAGTGACACGTGGCATGCCAAGTGCACAAAAGGACATGTGCCACGTGTCATTTTTTGTCTACATGGCACGCCACGTCGGACTCCGTGACCGATTCGTTTGTTTTACCGGACAGAGGGTGCAAAGTGGCACAAAAATAAAATTTTAGGGTGCGTTTTGGTAAAAATAAAAAAATTGGATGCAAAGTGACAGTCCGTACAAACTTAAGGGTGCAAAGTGGCATTTATGCCATAAATTAATCATCACTTTCATTTATAAAAACTCAAAGTAGGCAAGAAGGGTTATCTATACTTAGTCATGAGGAGATAATAATAAAGTAGAACAATGAGAAATAATAGCCAACATTAATAATAGAGCATCTTATGCAGAAATTGACCAGCTATATATATGAAGCATTCAAGCACTAAATAGAATAATGAGCATGACCAAGAAAAATACAAATTAAATTAAGATGAAGGCTGAGTAATCAATCATTAACTGGTAATCAGTCATGTTCTGACTAATTAATAATGACATATTCCAATTCCAACTACTAGATTGTTTTTAGCTTTTGTCATCTCTGAGAATGTGGAGTAATATACAGGAAAAGATCAACAGTTTTACTATCTGCAAAATTTTGTTTATAATATATACTACTATATACATATATTCTGTCGAAAATTTCCCTTACCTCTTTTACATTGTTCTTATTTATTACCATCTAGTCGATTAGCTGGCCTAATATATATTACTAAATACTAATTATATCTGACAAGAAACAAGCATTTGAAAGGAAGTAAACAATCATAAGCTACCAAAATAGCAAACAATGCCTTGAAACAACAAATCATGTCATGCATATTTTAGCAGTCATTAAAAGTACTTGCAATTGATTTTAGTCACTGTAGAATTTAAAAGAGAAAAAACTCATAACCGACCAAAGAAAACAGAATGAGTGAAGGAGAGGGAGAGGTTTCTGTAAAACAAAAGCTCACACATAATAACTTTCATTCATCAAAATATATAGACTTACAAAGATTACAGCAGATAAAGAGTGGTTCAGATATCTTGGATCTTGTCTACAATAATTTAGTTTTAGTTAGAAAACATAAAAGACAAGCTAGAACCTAATACTGACATAATATATATAGAAGTTGAAAAACATAAACCTGTTCTGACAAAACCAGAAACAAGTTGACAAAAGATTACTTAACTTAGTCTTGAATAACAACTTCCAAATTCTTCAAAAACATCTGCTGCAATTTCTTCAAAAGTAAAGCTGCAAATTTAGCCAAACTTCAACACTCCTCCTTGGCTAGTTTGCAGCAAACACCAATTGCTTCTCTAAGTTTCTCAAATCTTCCTTTGGGCAAAGCCTTGGTTAAAATGTCAGCAAGTTGCTCATCCGAGCTACAATGAACAAGTGAAACTTCATTGTTTTGCTGTGCCTCTCTAATAAAATGAAACTTGATCTTAAAATGCTTTGTCCTGCCATGAAAAACAGGATTTTTAGAGATGGCAACAGCAGATTGATTGTCACATTTGATCTCAGTAGCTTGCATTTGAACTTGCCTAAGATCAAACAGCAACTTTCTAAGCCAAATAACTTGATTAACCGCACTAGAGGCTGCAATATATTCAGCTTCAGCTGTGGACTGAGCCACAGTTTCTTGTTTCTTGGAGTTCCAAGTAAAAACTCCAGAACCAAGAGAAAACAAATAACCCGATGTACTCTTCATGTCATCGGATGAGCCTGCCCAATCACTATCAACATAACCATGAAGCTTCAACTCTGCTGTCTTCTTGAACAAAACTCCAAAGTTCATTGTGCCTTTAACATATCTCAAGACTCTTTTAGCTGCTCTCAAGTGCATCTCACTTGGAGCTTGCATAAATCTGGACAAGAGGCTGACAGAATACATGATGTCAGGCCTTGTTGCTGCCAAATACAACAAGCAGCCAATTAAACTTCTATAAAGAGTCTCATCCACCTTTTCACAACCATCATCTTTGCTCAATTTTTCATTCACTACTAAAGGTGTAGGCACTGGCTTGCAATTGAACATCTTGAACTTCTTCAAAACTTCTCCAGCATACTTATTTTGGTTGATGAAAATCCCCTGCTCAGATTGAGAGATTTCCATACCAAGAAAGTAAGACACCTCACCAAGATCTGTCATGTCAAAAACTTCAAACATTTCACTCTTAAACTGCTGCACAAGCTCTGAATTGCTTCCAATCACCAATAAATCATCAACATATAAAGAGACAATAAGCAAATCAGAAGTTGATTGCTTAATATAAAGTGTGGCTTCATTTTTGCTTCTTTGAAAGCCAAGTTGCAGCAAATGAGTGTCGATTCTGGTGTACCAAGCTCTTGGAGCCTGCTTTAAACCATATAAAGCCTTTTTCAACAAATAAACTTTATCTTCAGACCCTTTCACCACAAAACCTTCAGGCTGCTCAACATAAATTTCTTCTTCAAGAAAGCCATTAAGAAAAGCTGACTTTACATCTAGCTGGAAAATTTTCCATGATTTTTGAGCAGCTAAGGCCAACAACAATCTGATGGTGTCATGCCTTGCGACTGGCGCAAAAGTTTCAGAAAAGTCCACACCATATTGTTGTGAGTAGCCTTTGACAACAAGTCTAGCTTTTAGCTTGTTTATAGTACCATTTGCATTGAGTTTGGTTCTATAAACCCATCTAACACCAATCACATTCTTGTGAGAAGGCCTGTCAACAAGAATCCATGTTTGATTCTTTTCAATCATGCCAATCTACTCTTGCATAGCTTCGAACCAGCCTGGTACAGAAATCGCTTCCTTGTAAGTGCCAGGTTCAAGAACAGCAACATTGCATCTTTCATAGATTTCAGCAAGTGGCCTTGTGCCTCGAACAGGATAATCATCATAGAAATCTTCATCTGCAGAAAGTTCAAAAAGTTCAAGTGATTGATCATTCATAGTTGACTGCTGACCAGTAGCTTGAATCTCATGAGAGTTCCAATCCCATGCTGCAAATTCATCAAACTTGACATTTCTGCTCAAGATGACCTTTTCAGTCTTCAAGTTATAAACTCGATAGCTTTTGACATTTGAGATATACCCCAAGAAAATACCAGTATCTGCTTTGTGATCCAACTTGTCCCTTTTGACCTCTGGAACATAGGCGTAACAAATACACCCAAAGATTCTAAGATGATCAATAGATGGCTTAACTCCATACCAAGCTTCATAAGGAGTTTTGCCATTTAAGGCTCTTATTGAAAGCCTGTTGAGAAGATAAACTGAGGTGCTTACAGCTTCAGCCCAGAACTTCTTGGGAAGTTTCTTTTCAAACAACAAGCATCTTGACATTTCCATTACGGTTTTGTTCTTCCTCTCGCTAACACCATTCTGTTGGGGAGTGTAGCTAACCGTAAATTGATGCTCAATTCCAGCTTCTTCACAAAACTTGCCAAATTGCTCAGAAGTGTACTCGGTACCGTTATCAGACCTGAGTATTTTGATGGAGCAGCCACTTTGCTTTTCAATCCAAGTCTTAAACTTGAAAAAAACATCAGCAACATCAGATTTTTGCTTGAGAAAATAGACCCAACACATCCTGGTCAGATCATCGATAAAGAGAATAAAGTATTTGCTTCCATTAAGAGACAAGGTTCTCATTGGTCCACAAAGATCAGTATGAACCAATTGCAACCTTTCAGTAGCTCTCCACGCTTTATCAACTGGGAATGGCAATTTGCTTTGTTTCCCAAGTTGACAAATTTCACATACACCAGAACATGGCTTAACAGAAGGCATATTAAGAACAATCTTCTTATCAGACAACTTTTGTAAAGACAAATAATTGACATGCCCCATTCTTTTATGCCAAAGAGATGAGACATCAGCAGCACAAGAATAGGCATGCATGCTTTGTTTCCAATCAACAAAAAAGCTCTTATCTTTCATTCTAACAGAAATAAGTTCGCTACCAGCAGGATCAAATATTGTGCATGAATTATTCTTGAATATCAAGGAGTAATTTTTCTCTACCAACTGACCAACAATCAAAAGATTTTGATCTATCATGGGAACATAAAGCACATCAGGAATAAATTTAGTACCTGATGGTGTATCAACAGCAACAACTCCCTTTCCTTTGACATCAAGATGGTCACCATTGCCAATTCTAACAATTGAAGTGTAGCTGCTGTCCAAACTTTTGAAAGATGCGACATTTGAGGTCATATGATGAGTGCATCCACTATCAATCAACCAAACATTGTTGTTGCTAGTGGTTGCATAACAAGTTGCCACAAATAATTGATCTTCAT
Organism: Corchorus capsularis; assembly: GCA_001974805.1. Classification (NCBI taxonomy): domain Eukaryota; kingdom Viridiplantae; phylum Streptophyta; class Magnoliopsida; order Malvales; family Malvaceae; genus Corchorus; species Corchorus capsularis. Next base: position 32,538 of record AWWV01012597.1, read on the forward strand.
CTTCTCGCTGGTTTTCTGCAACTTGAGCATGTTGATTTTGCTGATTTCCCTTGTTCTTGCACACTTTATCCACATGACCAAGTTGATTGCAGATTTTGCAGTAAGCATTAGGACTGTACCAACAAAATTTCTTGGTATGTGATGTCAGCTTACAATGAGGACAAGGAGGAAATGGTTTCCTTTCCTTGTTGGTGCTGCTTTCACCGCTCCTCTTGTTGTTTTGCTTCCTGTTTGCAAATTTCTTCTTGTCTTTGCCAACAAAATGAGCTTTCTCCTTTCCTTTAACTTGAAATGCACCTTCTGTTACATCTTCTTGCCTACTTGCTTTTCTTTGCTCTTGTGCATAGAGAGCATTTACCAACTCCGGCAAAGATATGCTGCCAAGATCTCTTGAATCTTCAAGAGAGGAAATCTTGGACTCATATTTCTCAGGAAGAGTTGTAATAATTTTTTCTACAACTCTCTTTTCTGAGAACTCATCTCCAAGTAGCCTGATGCTGTTGACAATGGCCATAATTCTGTCAGAGTATTGCTTCACTGACTCATTCTCCTTCATCTTCAAGTTTTCAAAATCTCTTCTTAGGTTGATAATTTGCTGCTGCCTTGTCTTCTCAATACCTTGAAACTCCTCCTTGAGCTTGTCCCAAGCCTGGTTTAGAGTGTCACAAGCCATAATCCTTGTGAATATGACATTTGAAACAGCATGTTATATGCAAGCCATGACTTTAAATTTTTTAGCACACTCATCAGCGTGTTGCTTCATTTGAGCTAAAGTTGGATTAGCTCTCAACGGTGGTGGATCTCTGCCTGTATCCACTACATCCCACAAGTCAAAAGCTTGCAAATAAGTTTTCATTTTAACTACCCAAATGTGGTAGCTTTCTCCTGTAAAAGCAGGTGGTAGTGGAGGAGAAAAACCACTTGAAGACATAAAACAGATTTGGACAAAAGGTTTAAGGTGCAGGAAATTTTTCTGGTTTTATGGTTGGCTAAACTTCTCTCAAACTCACAATCACTCTGGTTTTCTTTTAACTCTCACAGGTCCTCAAAGAACAAGAATAGCTCTGATACCAATCGTAGAATTTAAAAGAGAAAAAACTCATAACAGACCAAAGAAAACAGAATGAGTGAAGGAGAGGGAGAGGTTTCTGTAAAACAAAAGCTCACACATAATAACTTTCATTCATCAAAATATATAGACTTACAAAGATTACAGCAGATAAAGAGTGGTTCAGATATCTTGGATCTTGTCTACAATAATTTAGTTTTAGTTAGAAAACATAAAAGACAAGCTAGAACCTAATACTGACATAATATATATAGAAGTTGAAAAACATAAACCTGTTCTGACAAAACCAGAAACAAGTTGACAAAAGATTACTTAACTTAGTCTTGAATAACAGCTTCCAAATACTTCAAAAACATCTGCTGCAATTTCTTCAAAAGTAAAGCTGCAAATTTAGCCAAACTTCAACAGTTACTGATAAGCCATCTACGTTAATCAAACTCCATCAAAATTTAATCCAAAAACTGTTGGAACCTGGAACTAAGAATTCATATCTATTGTCCATGCAAACAGAATATTGTAGCCTTCATGAGCCATGACCTATAAAAAGGGGTGTTTCTGTGCACAGTTTACTCACCAAAAACAATTCATCAAACACTTGCAAACCAGCAAAGAAAGATGGCAATTAAGTCTGCAAGTGCAATCTCACTAGCCTTCATCAGCTCTGTAATTCTCATGCTTGTTGCTGGTATAAATGCCGGTGGCATTGCAATCTACTGGGGTCAGAATGAAAACGAGGGCACATTAGCAGAAACATGTGTGTAGAAGAGTTTGTCTATGTGTTCAACCATGTTTTATATATAATATACATCCATCATATATTAATTAAGAAGGAATTATTATTATAATAGAACTGGTGGTGTTCTATAATATAGTACAAGTCAAAAAGAAAAAAAAAGGGAATTATTATTATAGAACTGGTGGTGTTCTATAATATAGTATAAGTCAAAAAGGAAAAAAAATTGCTTCCTATCCATGGAGGATAGGTCGCCGCCCCTTTTTTAACCCATGGTTTCAATTTACCAATTGGTTTGTGCTACCCAACCATAGTGGGTGGGGGTGCCCTCCCTTGGTCAAAAGCCGGGCGGCTTGCTGATCGTTGCTCACTTGAGCTCAGCAAATGCTTCAGACTAGGTGGGCGATTTTAACATGTAACGTAGGCTATTATAAACAGAATAGATATCATGTGTTCTTTCGATGTGGGATAGGAAAAAAAAAAAGAAGAAGAAAAGAATTATTACCTACCCATGGAGAATAGGATAAAGACACATCCCAGCGGCCCAAGCAGGATTGGGAGTGGTCTATGTTTAACACTTTTTGAACTTGTCATTCGACACGATGATCTACAAAAACAGTTTTCTGATTCTCATTTCAATAAACATGTTTTATTTTAAATTAGAAGCCGTTCCTCTCCAAATCCAATTAATAACTAAAATAAAACAATGAATATAGTTGATTGATACCTGCAAGAAGTCATCAATATTGGCAATTAACAAAGCATGGCGATGGGGCACATGATCAACCCATTGATTCTGGTGAAAAACTTGGAGTCCATCAACGTTGATTTCCAATAGTATGGCTATTGGGGCAGATTTATACTTTGATGATAAAAGATTTTAAAATTAATTTCAAAAAATTTCTTAAAATTTGAAAAAATAAACTCAACACATGGATAACATGGCTATCATGCAATATTCAATACTCTCTCTATCCCATATTATAAGTCCCCTTCTAGAAACTTTATTTGTCCCAAAATATAAGTACCTTTTTAAATCTTAATGCAACTTTTACCTAAGTTATCTAAATTACCCTTGTTAGTGGTAGTAGAAATTTAGTTGAAATTTAATTTATCTATTGACTATGAGAGAGCAAGTGGGAGGAGAGAGACTTAGTGGGGGGAGAGAGAAGAGGGATAAAATTGGAAAGAGAAGATAAAAAATTATGAAAGTTAGAGTTGTAACTACTTTTCTTAAACTTTGTGATACGGTTAAAATGGACTTATATTATGGGACAGAGGGAGTAGTAATCAATATGTCAAATAGCATGATAATTTCTCTATATATAAAAAAAAAAGCACCACCACACCATCAGATTTAATAGCGTACTGAAAGTCATCATCATTAATTAATTATCCTTGACATGACAATTTTGACAGTTCACAGTTGAGATCAATTTGTATAAATTGGGAGTAGAGGTACTAAAATGCACATATTACTATAGTACAAGGATCTATTAGTATTTTACAAAACGCCAAGCCCAAAACGACCATTCATTTTTTTTTCACGGTAAGTTTCATTTTTTTTTCTTTTAGCTGTTGATAAAGTTCAAAAGGTATTACCGTTGCTTTAGATTTTTATATTAAGCGACAATTGTTCTTTGGTTGCCTAATATTTTAACTTTAAGCAACACCATAAAGAGAAACATAAAGCTGTTGTTAATGAACTTCATGAATTGCAAAAAGCCGAGGAATGTTACTATAAGCAGAAGTCCAGAATCCAGTGGTTGCAAGAAGGAGATTTGAATACAGGATTTTTTCACAAGACTATGAAATTAAGGCATAATAGGAACATCATCAGGCTCTTGTATAATGACAAGAGTGAGTGGATACCATAAACCTAATTTGTCTCTTAGATGTGCTCTCAAGATAGATCTCAGGAAAGCTTTTGATACTTTTTCTTCTTTCTCAGGGACTGTGGCTCACATTAGCAAATTCTCTGGGCGTACATTAGAAGGCTAATTTTCCCAGAAAATTTGCTCATCTTTCCCTCCAATCTTTACTCTTTTCGCTAGAATCTTTGATTCCTTAATCGATTTTTATTTTCTTGGCTTATTTCCTTGGTTTTAATGGACTCGATTCCGAGTACCAGTTGTAATCCCGTATTGCCTATTGAAAAATCAGATTTAAACCTAAAAGTATTTTCTTCTCTTTTCGACCCACCTGACTTCTCTCTGGATTTCATCACGCCTTCAAAAACTGATAACAAAATCCGACGAGCCCCTGAGGATATATACGACAATGTTATTAAGGAATGGCAGAATTGTGTGGTTCTTCAATTTCTTGGAAAAGTCCCTAATCTCAGTCAGATCCATCGGACTTTGAACAACATTTGGGGACGCGATGGGCAGGTTTGTATCACCTCTACTGATACTGATTTGTTCATTGTCCATCTCCCGAATGCAAATACAAGGCAATGGATCTTAGAATCCGGGCCGTGGCATGTGCTTAATCATCCGGTAGTGGTGCGACGCTGGGAGCCGGGTGTTACAAAATTGGATGTAGACCACACTAAATTCCCAGTCTGGGTAAATCTGAAGGGAGTGCCGCTTGAGCTTTACACCAAACGAGGTCTTAGCTTCATCGCTAGTGGTATAGGTACTCCTCTTTTCATGGATAAAGCTACTGCTTTTAAACAACGTTTACACTCTGCTAAAGTTTTCATTGAAATTGATTTCTCTGTTGATATTCTGGAATACTTAGAAGTTGAATTGAAAAATTGTTCTGTTGTCAAGATTGGTATTGATATTCCATGAAAACCCCCTAAATGTCCCAAGTGTGAAGTATTTGGGCATTCTGATTGCTCTAAAAAGCATAATGAAAAGGTGTGGATCCCAAAAGAATCTAAGATTGTGCAACCTATAGAAGAAATACCTTCTGTTCAGTCTGTTCAGCCAGTGTTTTCTGACACTGAACCTGCTTTAGATGAGCCTGATTTACAATCCATTGTACAGTTCCCTCCCCTGAATGTTGATAAGTCTCCGCTCACTGTTAATAAACCCCCTCTTACTGTTGACAAGATTAACTCTGCTAAGAAAGGCAAATTTGTACAAGGCTCCTCTGCATCTGGTAACCGTTTTAAAGCACTTGATTCAGCGGAAGTAGAAGAGCTTGATGGCAATAGCACTGTTGTTGAGAATACTCGAGTTGAGAAAAGTCCTTCCAAGAAAAGGGCTGCTTCAGCTCGTATTGCAGAAGTTATGAAACAAGTGAGATCTAAAAGGAAGCCTCCAGCCCTAAAAAACAGTTCAAAAGCAGTTAGAGCCAGTTCTGGCTCTTTAGGTTCCCAAACTCCTTCTCAATGAATGTAGCCGTTTGGAATGTGAGAGGTCTAAATGACCCTTCCAAACAAGTAGAGGTTGTTAATCGAATAAGGTCTCTCAATGTAAATATTGCTTGCTTATTGGAGACCAGGGTTAAATCCCACAATTTTGATAGAATATTGAAGAAGCATTTTATGGGTTGGCAATGCTTTAACAATTATAGTCATGCCACTAATGGTCGTATTTGGATCTTATGGAAGTCTGACTTTAATATTGATCATGTTGATACTTCTGACCAGAATATTACTGTGAAAGTTACTTTTAATCAGCAAATTTTCTTTCTTACTGTTGCTTATGGTGACAATAGAGGTATTCCTAAGAGGAGGCTTCGGATGCAGCTTCGGAATTTGTCTCAAGTTATAGATCGTTCCCCATGGCTTATTGCTGGTGATTTTAACCGTTTTTGTAAATTGGAGGAGAGCTCCGATTATACAAGTATTTCTTCAGACATCACTGAGGTTATTGAATGTTTGAATGATATTGCTGTGTTTGATCATTCTTTTACCGGTCCTTTGTTTACTTGGAGCAAAAACAGTGATGAACACCCTCTTTCAAGGAAGTTAGATAGAGTTCTTATTAATTCTGATTGGTTGCACCATTTTGGTAATTCAATGGTTGAATTTTTGTTGCCAGAGATTTCTGACCATTGCCTTATGCATATTAGGACTGATGTCAAGGTTTTCTCTCCCCCTAAACCTTTCAAATTTTTTAATTACTGGACAAAGCATGATGACTTTATGCCTTTGGTAAAAAGTGTTTGGCAAGAACCGGTTTCTGGTAGTCCCATGTCTAGACTTTTTAAAAAGTTGAAGAATTTGAAGGTTCATTTAAAGGATTTTAACAGAGAACACTTTGGCAATTTGCCACAATAAGTTGTTGAGAAAAAGTCAGAGGTTGCTATTTTGCAAAGAGATATGCTTACTTCCCCTAATGCTCATATTGTTCAGAAACACAAAGCTGCTGTTAATGAACTTCATGAATTGCAAAAAGCCGAGGAATGTTACTATAAGCAGAAGTCTAGAATCCAGTGGTTGCAAGAATGAGATTTGAATACAGGATTTTTTCACAAGACTATGAAATTAAGGCATAATAGGAACACCATCAGGCTCTTGTATAATGACAATGGAGAAAGATTGGATACTTATGAGGCTATTCGAGATGAGGCAGTGAACTATTATAAATCTTTCCTCGTTCAGAAAGATACTAATATTTCTGGTTGTTCAGTTGAGTTTCTGGAGGATATTTTGCAAATCAACCTTCCTGAGGAGATGGTTAGGAAGATTACTGAACCTGCGTCTGCCCCGGAAATAAAAACCACTTTCTTTAGTCTGAATAGTAACAAGGCCCCTGGACCAGATGGTTATACAGCTCATTTTTTCAAAGAAGCTTGGCATATAGTGGGTAAGGATGTAATTGATGCAATTTTATACTTCTTTGAAACTTCTAGAATTCATCAGGCTTTCAATTCAACTGTTCTCTCACTTGTTCCTAAAATTCAAAATCCAAGTAGAATGGTAGAGTTTAGACCTATAGCTTATTGTTCTATGATTTACAAATGTATTGCTAAACTTTTAGCAAATAGGCTCAAGCAATGTCTTTCTTGTCTGATCTCTAAGAACCAAAGTGCTTTTATTGAAGGGAGGAGTATTATAGATAATGTTTTAATGGCTCAAGAGTTAGTGAGTGGATACCATAAACCTAATTTGTCTCCTAGATGTGCTGTCAAGATAGATCTTAGGAAAGCTTTTGATACTTTGGACTGGGATTTCATCTTGAATATCTTTAAGGCCTTAAATTTTCCTTCTCTCTTTATCGAATGGATTTCTGCCTGCATAACTTCTACTAAATTTTCAGTTTCTGTAAATGGTGGTTTGGAAGGATATTTCTCTGGAGCTAGGGGGTTGAGACAAGGAGACCCACTATCTCCCTACATCTTTGTGCGAGCTATGAATATTCTGTTAAAGCTTTTGGACCATGGAGTGGCTCATGGTGTTTTTGGCTTTCATCCAAAATGTAAGAAGATTAGCCTGACCCATTTGAGCTTTGCAGATGATCTGCTAATCTTTATGAAAGGCAATATTCAGTCTATTTTGGGTATTAAGAACCTGCTTGAATTGTTTTATCAATATTCTGGTTTATCCATGAACTGTTCTAAAAGCGAGATATTTTATGCTGGTATATCTGATATTAGTATTGAGGAAATTCAGGTTGAGACAGGATTCAGAGTGGGATACCTTCCAGTGAGATATTTTGGAGTTCCTTTGATTTCTAAGAGGCTGAATATGAAGGATTGTATGCCATTGATTGATAAGATCACCCAAAGAGTGCAATCTTGGACTGCTCGTAATGTCTCTTATGCAGGTCGTTGCCAACTAATTCAGTCTGTCCTTTTTAGCATGCAAAACTATTGGTGCATGAATTTTGTCCTTCCTCAGGCTGTGATAGACAAAGTTAGTCAAATCTGTGCTAGTTACTCATGGAAAGGAAATGAGGGTAATAGTCGAGGAGCCAAGGTCAGTTGGGATTTTATTTGCCATCCAAAATCTGAAGGAGGTCTTGGATTCAAGGATCTCTCTATCTGGAATAGAGCTTGTATTATTAGGAACCTTTGGTTATTCTTTGTTCAAACATGTTCTATTTGGATATCTTGGGTTTCTGCTTATATCTTGAAGGGGAGGGATATTATGTCTATTCCCTCCCTACCAAGATATAGTTGGCCTTTCAAGAGGCTTTTGAGTTTGAGGATTCTTGTCACTAATTTGCAAGATAATGGTATCTGGCAATTTCCAGGAGGTAAGTATAAGGTCTCTATGGTATATGATGGGTTGAGGCATCGGTAAAGTAAAGTGGTATGGCAGAGGCTTGTGTGGTTTCAGTATCATATCCCTAAATGCTCATTTATCTCCTGGTTGGTAATTTTAAATAGATTGCCCACTAGAGAAAGGCTTGCCCAATGGGGTGTGAAATTGGAATCAACATCATGTCTTTTTTTGTGGTCAGCAAACTGAAAATAGATATCACCTCTTTTTCAGTTGTGCCTATTCTAGCGTTGTTTGGCACATGTTCTCTCAACCTGTGGATTTTCTAGACAAGTTGGAGACTGGCAGGCTGAGTATCTCTGGGCAGTGCAGGGCTTTAAGGGTAAATCCTTACTTACCACCATTATGAAGATTGCATGGACAACCTTCTGTTACTTTATTTGGTTGGAAAGAAATGCTCGACTTTTTGGCAAACCTCATAGTTCAGAAGATGTTGTTTTTAGGCGCATAAAGGATACTCTTAGATTCAAACTTCATGGTCTCGCTAGAGTAGGTGATGATTTCGTCAATAGACAGTTATGTGCTAGGTGGAATCTTGTTATTCCTAGTCTTGTAACTAGTTCTTAGTTTCTAATGTTCACTTGTAAGTTTGTAAATTTGTTCTTTTGAACAGGTTTTGTACTCTGTCAAGCACCTGTTGCTTCTTCATGGATATAAAATTGCTAATTATCCAAAAAAAAAAAAGGTTCAAAAGAACATGACTTTTATTGCGGGTACAATGAAGCTCTCTCCAACAGTGGTGCTTCATAACCAATTTTTGTTGTACTGCAATTTGGAAACTACGTTAAAGCCGTGGTTCTTATTGGCTGAGAAGCTAAAAGAAATGGATCTTCAGCCACAGATTTCGAGATCAAACCTGATACGGGCATTGAGGATGAAAGAAAGTGAATTTTTGACTGTGTTTGTTCAATGTCACCCAGAAAATGTCGTCACTGAGTTGACCAGAATAGGTGGGCAATTTTAGCACCTGACCTAGGCTATTATAAGGAAAATTTTAAACAACCAGAAAAATTGACCAAAATTTTGTCCCACATGATGTGTCATGTGAGATCATCCCATATTTTGTAGAAAAATTGGTGGGACCAATTTGTTGGACCAATCGTGTAACAATACGTCATGGATGACAAAATTTCGGGACAATTTTTTCTGGTCATGTAGCAACAAGATGGAAATCAAATGTTTGTTTAATGTGGGATTAGGCTATTATTATAAACAGCATTAACCGGTAAAGTTAAAACGGTGTTCAAGAAAGAGATACATTATACCCATGGAGGATAGGATAAGGCCACCCGTACCCTAGCGGAAAGTACTCTTCGGAAGTTCTTGGATTTTGTTTTGCTACACGACCATGGAGGTTGGGAGTGCCCTACATATAAGCCATTCATGCCCCCAACTTGGTCTCAAGCAATATAATGCTTGGAGGGCAAATAGGTAGTTTTTTATAAACTAGACAATGACTATATGTTTGGTTAATGTGGGATTATAACAAATTATTCAGACATTTTATAATGCAAATAAAAAAAAAATTGGTTCAATGTATGGGAAGATGAGGCAGGACCCTATGGGAACGACGTCATTGCTGAAGAAAGACCAAAACTAAAATGGCAGGCCAAAATTTTGAGTTTTTATAATCGAGTATTTTTGTTGTGCTATGAATGATTGAGAGCTTCTTTTAGTAGTTTCGTTTCGTCAGACTATATTTGCAATCTCCAATCCATAATTCATTTTAATTAGAAAATAATTAGTTTCGGATGATTTGTTTTTTAATACTTAAGAGATGATAGAGTATAACAGTGAGAAATAATAAATTATTATGTACTCTGAAGCCAAAATAGAAACCACTCAATGGAATAAATTAATTAATTGATAAGAGTTTTTTAGTAAAGTAATGATGGTTGATTTATTGATAGTCTGAATTACCAAGCAAGCACCATTGCCAAAGTCTAATTATGCTATACTATGAGCTAGTAAAACATTAATGTGATTACGGTAACAAAGTGAAAAGAAAGGAACAAACATCAAATAGCCTAGATAAATGAAAACATTTCTTCAATAAGGTAGACTACATCTCAAGTTGATTTTGAACCCTTCTTAATTTTGCCTAACGTCATGACTAAATCACTATAAATTTCAAAGGTATTTAAGTTGCATCTTAATGCAACAGTTGAAGGGTTAAAATGGATAGCCAAGATTTCTGAATGCAGCACACACTAGAAGTATGGCTAATATGTTTGAAGGCCGAGGCAATGATCTGCCCCTCCAAGAACACCAGTCAAGTTTTATTGGCGCAGTCCATCAAACTCTCTCAGGACAATGAAAGCCCGATTAAAACTCCATGGTTGTTGGAGAAGAATTCGGTTCTTCTCACCCTCTTTTTCAAAGAGGAACAGGAACATCTTATCCCCCAAGCCACGAATTTGCAGTCCTGTCAGGGCATAACTGATCTAAAGATTTCAGTGTTGATTGGCTTCCGAGTCAGATCCTCCCAATCAAACAACGTGATTCTTCAACGAGGGTGTATTAAACACAGTTTCGGTTAATCTCCACAGCTGAATTTTCTTCCTCTGTCAAGGAGAACTTTCCCCATATATAATCTAATTCTTCCGCCATGGTTGCAATCAATCAAAGTAGAATAACAAACCAAGAAATTGAAATTACAAAAACTTACATAAACCAACACAAAAACATCCACTAAGGAGTACTCCCCTACCGTCGCATAGCGTTTTTAGCATTTTATAATTGATAGAGTTTTTAGTGGAATAAAATTGTGAACCTTGAAATTGATTTTTTTTTTTTAAAAAAACTTTCAATATGAATTAAGATTTGCACATGATTACACTAAAACTAGAATTGTCCAAGGGCCGAGTCACCCGCCTAAGTCCGTATGCCTGTCAAATATTGGGAGGGTTTGGACATAAATGCGAAGTCCGTTGGACAGGCAGGGAAAAATTTTCAAACCCGTTTAAAAAACGGGTCGGACTTGGTTTTGAATGTTCAAGCTATTGACTAAGTAAATGAATACTCACTTATGTTCATTGTACTAGAACTATATATCTATACTAATTATAATGTGAAGTCCTGAGTTTGTGTCACGAGTTGACTCGCGACACAAACTCGGTGACTCACTAAAAAACTATTTAAAAAAAATTATTCAAATATAAAAGAAATTTATATCTATAAGGATTGTGAATTAATAAACTATCCACTCTTATCAATTAACTACCCACTAACACTACTCTTACCGTCATTTTCTTTATCCACCTTCTTCATCTTATTCATCTTTCTCTTCTCCTACCTTGACAAGAATACAAAAATGAGCAGTTCTCTCTTTTTTTTCCCCTGCTAATCCAACTTTCCTTATTTTTTACCAACGAATTAATTCTGTAATTGCTCTTGATCAATTTCTTTTCTTCCACAGCTTTCGTTTTTGATCTGTGACCAAGCGAATAAAGGTAGATTTCGTTGATTAACCTCTTTCTCTATATAGATTGCTTTGATTAACCTCTTTCACTACATATTGCCATGTGCTATATTCGTTTTGCCTAGATTATTCATTGGATGATGAATTCACTTTTTCTTTTCTTTTACAAGCAGCAAAAAAAAAAAAAAAAAAATTAGTGGTATTGGATGCAACACCACCCATCAAGCGATTAACACCACCCATAAAGCGAATTCAATCACCATTCTTTTCAAAAATTTTATGTTTGCCCGATTACTCTTCACTCACACTTGGACCTACAGCTATAGGTTATATGATTTATAATTATCAAGTTCTTTTTTTAAGAAAAAAAAATCAAGTTCTTAATTCATATGTACATGACTATTTCTTATGATTCCTATGGATATATTTAGTTTTAATTTTTTGGGTTTCATATGTTTACAGGTGAAGATAATAAACACATTTAAGGAGACGCATTTGAGGACTGTGAATCTATATTCGTCAATTACTTCCAAGAGAATGTAACTACTACTTTAACTTTGCATATCTATGTAACTATTACTTCAAACCAAATTAATATATTTGTTATTTTATATGAATTTGGATTCAGGAACATATAAGCAATACAAATTTCATTATCAAATTCAAATTCAAATACCTAGATAGTCATCAAGAAACCTTTCATTAATTCTTAGATTTAATTTAAAAAATCCTTTCTTTTGTTTCTTAACCATGGAGCTCATGTCCCTGTAAACCGACTCAACTATGATTCCATCATACCTTTCCATTATGATTCCATCTTTCCTTTCCACTAATCTTTCCTTTCCATCTAATGTAATGTATAGTGCTTTAGCATATTTGGGTTTTGCAAAATGCTTTTACTTTCTTGATTTAACATCTAAATGTTCATGTTCATTTACTTTGAAAAAAAATTGAGTGACCCATAATGTTCAAAATTACTTAAAATTAATCATTTTTAATATTAAGTAATCCATAATGTTCAAAATTTAGTAACCTCAAACGAACCCTTTATTAGTAGTTTTGTTGCTCAAATGTTAACGTCAAAATTGTTTACAATTAGTAATGCTGAACAATATTATTTTAAATTAATACATGAATTTGGATGATTAGCCCATGCTGAATTTGTTTAAAATAAATTAGACGAGAATTTGATCTATATATACATTATCAAGTTTAGATTTATCTAACTATCTAAATTAAATTGGACTCATTATCAATATGGAGAGTAACTATATTCATCCAAGTAACTATCTATACTAATATTGATTATTGCTCAGAAATAGTATAGATT
>AWWV01012598.1:0-25907 GCA_001974805.1 Corchorus capsularis
ACCTTAACTTTGCATATCTATGTAACTATTACTTCAAACCAAATTAATATATTTGTTATTTTATATGAATTTGGATTCAGGAACATATAAGCAATACAAATTTCATTATCAAATTCAAATTCAAATTCAAATACCTAGATGGTCATCAAGAAACCTTTGATTAATTCTTAGATTTAATTTAAAAAATCCTTTCTTTTGTTTCTTAACCATGGAGCTCATGTCTCTGTAAACCGACTCAACTATGATTCCATCATACCTTTCCATTATGATTCCATCTTTCCTTTCCACTAATCTTTCCTTTCCATCTAATGTAATGTGTAGTGCTTTAGCATATTTGGGATTTGCAAAATGCTTTTACTTTCTTGATTTAACATCTAAATGATCATGTTCATTTACTTTAAAAAAAATGAGTGACCCATAATGTTCAAAATTACTTAAAAATAATCAATGTTAACGTCAAAATTGTTTACATTTAGTAATGCTGAACAATATTATTTTAAATTATACATGAATTTGGATGATTAGCCCATGTTGAATTTGTTTAAAATAAATTAGACGAGAATTTGACTATATATACATTATCAAGTTTAGATCTATCTAACTATCTAAATTAAATTGGACTCATTATCAATATGGAGAGTAACTATATTCATCCAAGTAACTATATAATATAATATTGATTATTTCTCAGAAATAATTAAAATTAGAAATAAAATAATTAATTCTATAATTTTAATTAATTTATTTGGGGTTGATAATAATTAATTTAATTATTTAAATTCTTTTATTTCTAATTTTTTAAAATCTATTGCGGCATTGATAGAATTATTTTAGTTATCATAAACTCCTAAAGCACAATCGGTGAACAATTCATATTTGGCATTGATATTATTTTAGTTATCATAAATTCCTAAAGCTCAATTGGTCAAAATTTCACATTTTTCTTTACTTTGTATAATTCTTGACGTCTATATTTTTTAAACTAATTCAGCACTAATAATGGATGGAATCGAATATGAAAGAGTACGGAATCGGATTCGACAGCAAAAAAGAAGAGAATCAATGACGTCTTCACAACGAGAGGTCTATCTTGCAAATCTAATAAAACAAAACATAAAATCTTATTTACAAATCTACAGTGTCGGCAATTTTATTCGTATATGCTTCAGGTAACTTACAAATCTAAGGATTACTTATTTACAAAATAAAACATAAAATGCCATTACGAATTACGTAATATATTTGATCTAATAATCTTATTTTAAATTATTAGATTCGCCCAGAAAATCCATCATTGCTTTTATTAGCAGGACGTTAATGCAACAATACGTGGTAGATAACTTTGTGAAAATTGAAGCAAGTAGATTGCGGTGGTATGTCAATCAATCAAGAAGAAATTCGAGTTGACTGCTACCAGGGACTCGCTGATTCTTTCATTGCAGGGGAGAACAGTACAAGTAAGATTAATTTGTTCTCAACATAAATATCGAACCACATCTATACTTACATTAGACAAATGATTTAATTTCTCATAAACTAAAATTATAGGTAATGTGGGGCGTAGGACGATATTACCTTGTTGGAAGTCCACGTGACATGTATCAACGATACCAAGATGCCATGGCTTTAGTTCAAAAGCTTGGAAAACCTGATTACTTTATAACCATGACATGCAATCCTTCTTGGCCTGAAATTCAGCAAGAACTTCTACCAGGTCAATCACCTCAAGATCGTCCAGACTTGCTTACCAGAATATTCCATTCAAAGTTTGAAGAATTTAAGGTGGATATTGTTACCAAAGGAGTTTTGGGAAGGGTTGTTGCTTATGTTTATGTGATTGAATTCCAGAAAAGAGGATTGTCGCATGCACATATGCTGGTAGTTGTGGATGAGGACGGCAAGCTAAACACACCAGATGAATATGACCGGGTTGTGAGGGCAGAGATTCCGAATGTAGAAGAAGAGCCTCAATTGTTCCGAGCTGTAACCAAGCATATGATTCATGGACCATGTGGGTCGCTAAATCAGCATGCACAATGCATGAAGGATGGTAAATGTAATAAAAACTTCCCAAGCCATTTGCACCAGTAACCATTCAGGGAAATGATTGTTATCCAATTTATCGAAGAAGAGATGTTGGAGCTGTACAGATTGGCCAACGTGGCAATACATATTTGGACAACAGTTGGGTTGTTCCATATAATCCTTGGTTGCTCCTCAAATATGATTGCCATATTAATTTGGAAATCTGCAGTAGTGTCAAGTGTGTGAAGTATCTATACAAGTATGTGTACAAGGGTCCGGATCGAGTGGCCATGGACTTGCGTTCCGCGTCGGAGCATGACGAAGTGCAACAATTTATAGATGCAAGATGGGTCTGTGCTCCAGAAGTTTTGTGGAGGATATTCAAATTTGTTTTAAACAGAATGTATCCTTCAGTGGAGCGATTGCAAATACATTTGCCAAACATGCATCAAGTACGATTTAATCAGAATTCAACTATTGCTGATGTTCTTGAAGATGAGCGAAACTCAAAAACCATGCTTACAGAATATTTTCACATGAATAGAGTAGATCCGGTAGCAAGGCAATATTTGTACCGTGAATTTCCTGAACACTACAGGTGGATTTCATCCCAGAGAAAATGGCAAAGAAGGAAATCGTCTCAGAAAGTTATCGAAAGGGTATATACTGTTTCTCCAATTGAAGGGGAGAGATTCTACCTCCGTTTCCTGTTAAATCATGTGAGGGGGGCAACGTCTTTTGAAGATTTGCGTACTGTTAATGGAATTGTATATCCAACTTTTAAACAGGCGGCAGAAAGGCGTGGTTTGCTAGAAAATGATGATAGTATCCGCCAGTGCTTACTTGAAGCTGCTACTTTTCGCATGCCAAGTGCTTTGAGGAGACTGTTTGTGACATTGTTGGTCTACTGCCAAGCTTCAGGTGAATGGAGATTATGGGAAGAGTTTTACCCATACATGGTAGAAGATTACCCATCATCAAGCAACAACAGAAGTGTCCATCTCAAAAATAGACTTCTGCAAGATCTCAACTCACTATTTATCTATCATGGCAAATGATTGACAAATTATGATTTGCCAAGAATATCTGGGAATATTTCTTATAGGAATGACATGCCAAAAATAATAGAAGATGAGTTATCAGTCCATACGCCCCGGAAGATTTAGTTGCAGTTCAGAAGTTGAACACTGATCAACAGCATGCTTATGATAAGATAATCTCAGTTGTGAACCAGGGAAAAGGTGGGTTGTTCTTCATAGATGGTCCTGGCGGTACAGGGAAGACATTTTTGTATAGAGCTATTTTGGCAACCATACGAAATGAGGGGTTAATTGCATTAGCAACTGCAACATCTGGAATAGCAGCAACTCTGTTACCTGGTGGTCGTACAGCCCATTCAAGGTTTAAATTACCGTTGACTCCAGAAGCTTCTTCAGTCTGTTTTATAGACAAGCAGTCTGATTTAGCTGAACTAATTAAAAGGGCAGCTGTAATAATATGGGATGAAGCATCTATGGCTCATCGACGAGCATTTGAAACCCTCGATAGGTCACTTAAAGACATCATGGGGAATGATACACCATTCGGTGGGAAAGCCATAGTATTTGGCGGAGATTTCAGACAAACGCTACCGGTAGTCCCTAAAGGCACTAAAAACCAGACAGTAAATTCATGCTTGGTGAGATCACCATTGTGGAAGGAGGTTACAGTTCTCTCATTGAAAGAAAACATGAGATCATTGCACGACCAATGCTTCGCAGATTTCTTATTGCAGGTCGGGGATGGAAAGGAACCGGTGATAAATAATGACATGATCCAAGTTCCACCGTTAATGGCAATGCCACGGGAAGGAGACCAATCAGTTGATCATCTTATAGAATCTGTATTTCCAAACCTCAATAGCCATTCGCATGACCGGGATTACATGGTACAGAGAGCAATTCTTACTTTGCGGAATGATGAGCTGGATAGGCTTAATGAGAAAATCATTAAGAAGTTTGATGGGATGGAGCAAATTTATTATTCAATTGACTCAGTTGAAGATGACCCCCACAACTTATATCAGCAAGAGTTCTTGAATGGACTTTCCCCTAATGGATTGCCACCAAATGTGTTGACTTTGAAAGTTGGGGCTCCAATTATGCTTTTGAGGAATATTGACCCTAAAGTCGGGTTGTGTAATGGCACGAGATTAATTTGCCGTGGTTTTTTAGAAAATGTAATAGATGCTCAAGTGATGACTGGCCACTTTGCAGGAACTCGAGTATTTTTACATCGCATACCGATGCAGCCGACTATAAATGCCAATCTCCCATTTACAATGACAAGAAAACAATTCCCCATACGTTTGAGTTTTGCTCTCACCATTAACAAGTCCCAAGGGCAGACAATCCCGAATGTTGGAATTTATTTGCCCAACCATGTCTTCAGTCACGGTCAGTTATACGTGGCATTGTCTAGAGGAACATCTCAGTCAACAACAAAAGTTTTGGTTAAAAAAACATCTCAAAATGAGGGAAATGCGATTTATACAAGAAATGTTGTATACCAAGATGTGTTGATAAATGCAACCTAGGTATAAATTTCAAACTTCAATTATCTAATTTATAATCTAAATTTTATACTTATCTATACTAAGTTTGACTATATTAAAAATGATGCAGGTTCTTCAGAGTTGATGCATATTTTACTTGACATAAAATATGCAAGGAGAAAGATTCTACAAAAAGATCAGGTTTGGAAATTATAAAATTGTATTTCAAGTGAATAAGTTGTGGGTTGCCATATTTCATTCTAAGAAAATAATTCTCCTTTTTTTAGGTTAATCCTCAAATACATTCTGTAATTGATATGCAAGAAGATGGGATTGGGATCCAGACTACACTACAACCAGATAACTCGGTATTTTCCACAATCTATACTAATGTATACAATATTCTTACTTATTTGTTGTTTTGAAAATTTTATAGATTTTAAATATATATGTAGGTAAAACAATTCCGGATCATGAGTTTTGGTTGGAGTAAAATAGTGTGGGCTGACAAAACCCAATTATGGAATATGGTGAAACGCGAAATATTGGCTCAAAACGCAGAATGGTATGCGAGTACTATATACAATTAGTTGTTAAATTTAGTGATTAATATATGCTCATTGATCCCTTAATTTGCATTTCAACATGAATGCTAATGTTGCGAAGTTTGAATATGATGTCACCGTGGTATGACATGAAAATTTCTTAGGAAACTAAATATAGACTTCAGAAGTATCATATCATAATGATATAAGTTAATTGGTGTTTCATTATAGGAGGGACGAAACTATAGACGCAACCAAAAACTAATGCCATGGTTTCACAAAATTCCTCCATATGAAAGGTAAGAAAGAAATATATATATATATATATATATATATATATATATGTGTGTGTGTGTATGTATGTATAGATGTTTCCTTGGTAGACTTTATCAAGAAAAATTTATTTTTAACCAAATCTATTTATTGTTTTCTTTAAACTTCTACTTCTTTTCTACAGGTACAAGAATCATATCAAAGAAGAAATTTACATTTGGAAGGTAATATATAAAATATTAATCATGACATATTCTCAATTACTATGCTTCTTAATCTGACAAAAAACAATATCTATGTAGTTTTTCAACCAGGGTCACGTTAATGATCAATACAAGCTTTGATTCAATGAAAAAGTATACATAGCAGGTATCAATTTTAATATTTACCATCAAATTACATTGAAAAAATCATATATATCATGTTTAATTTATGTAGATTACTCCTAACATCACATTTTAACATTTTTGACACAGGCAAAAGATTAATTCGTGCTTGGAAGAAATTGGAGATGTCTAATGTCTGTCTATATATCTGTACTTATCTTATCCATCAAACAATATTGCCTCTATTTTTCTTATATCTTTACATTACTTACTTCAAATGATGACAATTCTTAATATATTTTATACAATCAAATACATTACTACTATCATTACTATATTTCTTAATATATTCTTTTATAATTTTTCTTTTTATAATTTTATTTTTTATTAATAATCGAGTTCTTAATTTATTAATTTTTTGGGATTGCATACGCATGCGCGTGTGCCCGGTTACTAGTATATATATATTCAACCTATAATGATGAAGGAACTACCGTATGTATAAACCACCTATAAGGCTATAATCCAATAATTACCCTAGCCACACCACTACCATTTAAAACCGTTGGATGTGTGGTTGATTTGAATAACAAGTGCTTAGATATAGGTAGTGTAAATTAGTTGTATTGTGGATCCTCTCCGTATAAATTACTAGTAAATTAGTACCCTGTTGTCTTGTATTCTAGGTTTTGCGTGAAGCCGATCTCAGAAAAAAGAAAAAAGAGAGAAATTTTCAATCATGGACCGCTCGGATTCCGATTTCCCTCCGGCCAAAAAACAGAAGAACGTCGTTCCTTCTTCTTCTCGAGACAGAGTGTTCGGGGATGTACTCATCAGCGCTTGCATTTTGGACGATGGAAAATTACGGTATGATTGGTATATTTTAAACGTGGAAGAAGGTACAATCAGTCCTACTTTACGGAGGATGCTGCCGGAGGCTCTTTACTGTTCAGCCGCAGTGGCCTGTTCAAACCAAATTTATGTCCTAGGCGCAGCGTGCAAGTTAGATACAACTTGTCCAGATAAGGTATATGATATTCAATCGCACAGCTCTGTTTTCTACTTTGATGGTAACAATCCTGAGAAAGGTTGGAGTGACGTCCCTCGTATGCAATTGGGGCGGCCGTTCCACTCCGCTGTAGCACTTGGTTCAAAGATTTACGTCTTTGGGGGATCTAGTACTTCACCCGAGTATTTGGATATTAATGATCTGAAAAGCTCTTGGAAATTGCTGCCGGAGCCTCCTCTTGAGGACATGTCTTACCCTGTTGTCGATTCTGCTAACCATCGGATTTTGGTGCACTTTAAGTCCAACGATTCTCTTTACGCCCTCAATGTGGATGATAACAACTGGTGACTCCTCAAAGACGATTTTGGTGGGTGGCCTGACTCAGAATCATCGGTTATCGTGGATAATGTACTTTACTCCCTCTCTACATACGGTGCTCCATACGGTGCTCCTGGTTTTTTCTTTTTTCCCCAATCTGATCAAATCTTTTTTTTTTTACGGGCGCATGATTTGGGTGGGAATGAAACTAGTTCTTTAGTGGCGTATGATTTGGCTGAGAATAAACGCTTGCCCACTAGGTGGTTATCCCGATTTCAAGGATATGCACCAAGCACTGCTTATCTCGTTCATACTGGGGGTAGCAACTTATGTGTAGTTTGGCACTCTGTTGCCAGTAACACTTTAGGATACATAAAATTCTGTGTGACAAGGGATTCTTCTGGAGAGGTTCATGCTAGAGACTCTGAATCTGAAACACAAGTGTCTGAATCTGAAACTTGGCTTCCAATTGAAGCCAAAGCCAAAGAGCTTCAAATTGATGACAGTGTAATTGATGCCAGTGTTTGTCAGATTTCATTGCTCTGATTCAAGGTTAGTATCCCTCTGACATGATTTTAATGGCAAATTATTCCAATTTTTATAGCATTTGGATGGTTTTGATTTGCTCTTGCTTCTGTTTGTAAGTTAGCTTTATGTTTACCATATTTGTTCTGTTTGTTGAAATTCATGTAGAAATTTTGTATCCAAGTCTACCAAGGAAGACTAATTATGATTCTTACTTACGTACACTGGCTTCCTTTCTCTGCATTATTTTTTTTTATTAGAAGAACTATGTGCTGTGTTACGATGTTTGTAGTTTGTGCAAGGGTCTAAGGTTGCTGGGGCCTTGGTATAATCAGAATATTGCTATTGTTTTTGATTTTTGGCACAAGAATATTGCTATAGTTTAGCCTTATAAAATATTGCAAAAAGCTTTTTTGGTGTTCTAACAAGGAAGTCTGGCAAATTATCATTGAAAGTGTTAAAAGGTGCTTTTTTTTCTTTTAAAAACAATTATATATTACTATAATCTCATTATAACTGGGTATATATATTATTACCGTCCATTGATAAAATGGGATTTGGGTATCTAAAATTTGCACAAAAGGCAAAGCGGTTGGGTTGAGAGATGTAGGCTGCTCTTATATTTTTGTTGCTTATTTTGTCTGTCGAGATAGAATGCTCGAGTGTCTATATATACATCCGCGCTTTTAATTGGAAGGAGGATGGAAAATCACGAAGGTGTGATTGGTAATATTTTAAACTTGGAAGATGGTACAATCAGTCCTATTTTGGAGACGATGCCGCCGGAAGCTCGTCAACTTTTAACCGCGCGCAGTCGCCTGTTGGAACCAAAGTTATGTCCTAGGCGGATTCTGTTGCTCCCTTGGTTCTGTTTGTAATTTAAGTTAGGTTTGTGTTAGCTTAGCCATCGTTTGTTTCTTAGGTTTATATACTTAGGCAAGTTTGTATATATGCCTTGATTTTCATGTAGAAAACTTGCATCCAAAGTCCAAACCTACCAAGGAAGAAATTATGATTCTTACTTAAGCCATGGCTTCCTTTCTATGGGTGAATCAGTGGGTTTCTTCTAGTATTAGAATTATGTACCGTGTTAATAGATGTTTGTAGACTTAGTTTGTGCAAGGGTCTAAGGTTCATATGGCCTTGGTATAATTAGAATATATTATTGCTATGGTTTATGCCAAACGGGCTCTTTTTTTTTTTTCGATATCAAATGAAAAAAATATTTGCTTTTAAAATGTGTGACATGATGTTGTGGGTGTTTACCTATTTACAAAATTTTTTGTATTAAATATTCTTAATAATTTTCTTTTCAATAACCTTCTCTTGCTTACATTCTACAGTTCGACTAACATAGATCCTTTTTGACATTAAACATATATAGATCAAACTCAGTATGTTTTATATTGCCAACAAGTAGTTGCTATTTATGTACCAAAAAGAAGGTGGTTTCTCGTTTGCCTGGGGGTGGACATAAAATGGAACCTTAAAGTTAAAAACGAAAAACAAAAAACAAAAAACGGAAACACTTTGATAATTGATTGAATGATAAATAGATAAAGTAAAAGCAAACTACTACAGAAACTTGTTTCTAGCAAAGTTTCATGAAGATTAAAAGTTATACTGGAACTGATAGCTCAGAATATATTTGAGTTTAATCCCACCTTGGATCAATCCAGCAAGAAGAGAGGAATTGGGTTGTGTTGTAAAAATCTGGCACAACTTGGTTATTTCCACCGCAAGTGTAAAACTTGTGTGTGCTAAGACAATAGTAGACAAGGGCATCTCCAAAGAGCTTGGGGAAATAAATTTTGTTCTCCATGTCGGACCAATTGGGGAATATTTGAGAGAAGCAGCTTGAAGGACTCAGGAACAATGCATGTTTTCCCAAACTATTCACTTCTTCCCAAACCATTACCGGCTCAAAATTCAACTTGTAAACACGAACCGATTCATCAACAAATACTGAAAGAAGCTTCCCATCACATTCCACTAAGAAGTTTTGACAGGGATCACGGTGAGGAGGACTTTTCAGCTCTGCAAGAGTCTTCCAACGAGGTTGAACATCATCTATGAATTCAAAAACACCCAGATTCCCTGCTCCATTAAGAAAATAGAAGGCTCCTTTGAAATAGACCATACTGTTGTTCATATTGTAGGGTTGGCTTTGGAAATTCATATAATCAAAAGAACCAAGATCAGCATATTCATGCCATCCCTCATCACCCGCTGTGAGGCGAATATAGCATATGCAAAAAGAGCCACTCCCCACCAATATGCTGTTGGGTGAAGTGGGTGAAGATGAGAGCGCATAACAAAAACAACAAGCGTGGAATATTCCAGGTGCTTCTGGCAATTCTATCTCTTGCTTTGTAAAAGGGTGATACAAGGACATAGTTTGAGGACCAGTAGCCATTAGCAACCACCCATTCTTGGAGTAGCGAATTCTAGCCTCCAATAAAGCCTTGGGAATGTTGGTTAGATATGTACCACCCATGCGGGGATCAATAAGAGTGTGAATATCTGATCTCGACTTAACTATCAAGGATGGGAATTCTAACTTGAATGAAGCTTCTCTCCAGTTGATTCGAGGTAATACTTGTTGAAAAGTGTGGCAGACCGCTCGGAAATTGATATAATCAACTAGGTAAAGCTTCTTGGCAATGAATTCAAGAATCTCCTATGGAAGCTTAGATAAGTAGTCCCTTTTTGGTGCTCCACTCTCCCCTCTATACCCTTGCCTTCGCCTTTTGGTACTTGTGTTGTCATCTTTTGGCACTTTTTCATTGAATAATATTAATGTTTCCTTAGATTTTGCTTCTGGATCTGGATACCCAAACCTGTAGATATCAGTGATGGCCAAGAAGGGTGAGTGACGTTGTGAATAATCTGGCAACTTTTCTAAATCCAATGGCAAAGAAACGGAAATGCTTTGATCTTCAATGTTGAAAGTGTACAATCTCTTATCTTGAACCCTAAAGAAATATACACAACCTGCTTGAATCCCTGGCTCTGGCTCATTCTCATTCACAGGGCAGGAGAAGGCATAGTGGTCACTTAAGAAAATTGCTCCATCTTTTGCACTTTTCATCTTAATCCACTCCCTTGTGTTTCCGCTCAACTCTAACTTGAACAGCTCAATATCCACAATTTCGTTGAAATTTTCCAATAAATGAAGGAAACAGAGTTGCCCACAAAAGTCAAACAAGTATATGGAACCCATATATAAAGGTGCGATGGTTATAGCAGGATGAGGTCGGGCGCAATTTAATGACGTAAATTTAAAGTTGTGATGAGATTCAGGCCTATTTTGTTCCATCACCATTAACATACCTCTAGAAGTTGCAGCATACAAGTTTCCACCTGAATGAGCCACACAATTCCGATCAACACCAACACCGTCGACAGGGGCACCTATCCCATGAACATCATCGTCGACGGGGGCACCTATCCCGTCAATCTGCTCGCCAATGCATATTCTGTTCCATTGTTTATCTCCGACTCTGCAGAATATGAAATTTCGAAAAACCGACTCGAACAATAATACTGTGCAACCGGCTGGTTTGTCATCGTCAGACTGATGAGGAGGGGAAACAATTTTTGCAAATCCGATTTGTTCGTCTTGTTGCAAAGACAACGGCGGTAAGTCGTCGATGGAAGATTGTGGTTTCCAGACAGAAAACTGATGATGATGATGATATTGATTACCCTCCTCCTTTGCTTGTGACACAAGTATCCACCCGAAATTACAATGCCAAACTCTTTTCTTCTCCAAATTGGGAATTGTCTGAACAGGGCATGGTGACAGAGTGATGTTGCAGAAGGTTGCCAATCTCATCATCTCACTCGCCGAAGCCCAAGGGATGAGAAGCCGAGCGCCTCCAATATTATTTTCTATCAACTTCTCCATTATCAATTTTTTTTTTGTGAAAACAAGACAGCTTAACAACTAACTTTTACAAAAACCACGAGGATATAAAACCCGTCTTGCATCCGCTGCTAATAACAACTTAACTTCACTTGGTGGTTCATATTCTCCATTATCAATTTGTTTCTTGCCTTCTTCTCAGAATTAATTTAGCAAGGTTTCGTAACTATAACTAACTTACAATATACATAGCATAATGATATATATAGACAGACTCAGCCCTAGCCCCTAGCCCTAGGTGCAACTCCTGATCCCAAGCGGATTAGGAATTTTACCTACAATCCCAAGCGGAGTAGGAGTTTTACTTTAACTCCTACAATCCCAAGCGGATTAGGAGTTTTACTTTTACTGTTCAGGTCCCTATTGGTACAAGACCAACCCAATTATCAAAGAATGGTTAGCAAATATGATTTAGTTAATCTTAAAATATCTCTCGTCCTATATATCCTCGATGGCTAGGTAGCATTCTTTTTCCCCCAATTTAAATATTCCTTAAGCAAAATGCGGAAAATTTCAATCATAACTATAGTTTCATTCTTTTTTTAAAAGAATATATATACATAATATAATTATGATTCCATCTCATTTTCAGAAAAGAATTATACAATCTAATTAATTAGATTGCTTAGTTAGTACCACTTTAAAGTCCCAATCAATTATGTATATATATTGCAAATTAAATTTATTAATTGAACCCAATAAATTGGCAGCAAAATATTTGTATATTTTATGTGGGAGTAGACAAAATTGCAAAACAATATTTTCATTCTCTTTTCTAATGTCTAATGCAAGAGTTAAATTAAGGATCACGTTAATCATGCATATTCATATGTTCTTACATTTTACATTGTTCTTATTTTTAAAGATCTAATCAATTGGCTGCTTAATATCTGACTACAAACAAGCATCTAAGGGAAGGAAACAATCATAAGCTACAAAAATAGCAAAAATTTAATTCCTTAAAAGAAGGAACTATATCATAAAACTGGTAATGTTGTAGAAAAAAGATTTAAAAAATGACTAACGATCCATATGGAGGATAGGGTAACCGCCCCTACTTTAAATTGGTGGGATTTGTTGTTTGGGAAGGGTTTCTGATTGGCAACCCAAACAACTTAATTAATGGATGAATGCCGCTTCCATGCCGGGCGGCTAGCGAGGCCAAAAAGCATCCTTATTTTTATGGTGTTAAAGGCTAGAGCATCCTTATTTCAACAGGGTGCTCCCTGTTGAAAGGAGCATATATGTATCACTATGTGATTACGACTGAGCATAAAAATCAAAACCGATCCAAACCACCAAAAATCGACTGACCAAAATTGACATGACACCACCGCTCGGTTATGGTAGTTTTTTTGATTAAAACTGAATCGACTGAAATCGATTTAACATTTAGAAATGATAAAATTAATTAAAAACAAATTTCATATAGCATTTTTAGTTTGTTAAATAAAAAAAATCCTGAATAAAACTGACCAAAACCGATTAAAGGTGATTTCTTATATACCTCGGTCGGTTTCGATTTTGGTTTCTTGCAATTCAAACCAAAAAAAACCGGACCAATGCTTTCCCCTAATTTTAGGGTTAGTGCCATTGAATTTTCTCTCTTGCATCCCTGTAGTTTTACGTGAAGACAACATTGATCTTATAGAAGTAAAACCAAAAAAAAAAATTCAAAAATTTTCTTATAAACTAGTTTTAGCTTTCATGTGCAATACACGTGGTCCAACGTGTTTAAATGAAATATTCATATGAGATTATGATAACCTTCCTAATTAAATTATGATAATTACATTATTTTTTATGACCTCTTTATGAAATTTTGATAACCTTCCTATGAAATTTTAATAACGATACTATGGAATTTCGAGAACCTTTTTATAAATTTATTTTAACCTTATGAAATTTTGTTAACCTCACTATGAAATTTTGATAACTTACCAATAAAATTTTGATAACCAACACTATGAGATGTACATCCCATATGAGATGTTGATAACCTCCATATGATATATTCATAACCACGTTATGAAAATTTTAAAACGTCCATATGAATTGTTAGTAATCACACTCAGAAATTTTGATAATCACACTATGAAATTGTGATAACATCATTATGAAATTTTGATAAATCTTCCTATAAAATTTTGATAGACCTCCCTATAAAAAATTTTGATAACCACCTTATGAAATCTTGATAACTACAAATTTTGATGACCTCCCTATGTTTTTTTGATAACCTCATTATGGAATTTTGTTAATCTCTCTATGAAATTTTCGATAACCCTCTTATGAAATTTTAAAAACTAAACTATGAAATTTTGATATCCACCCTGAAATTTTGATTACTCCATAATAAAAGTTTAATAACCTTTCTAATTTGGTAACCATACTATGAAATTTTGGTAATCACATTTTGAAATTTTGATAACCTCTCTATAAAATTTTGTTGACCCCTCTATGAAATTTTGATAACCTCGCTTTGGAATTTTGATAACAACATTATAAAATTTTGATAATCCGATCTCTATAAAATTTCGATAATCACTATATCAGATTTGATAACCTTCTATCAAATTTTGGTACTCCTTATAAAATTGAAACTTTTATAAACCTTCATATGAAATTTTGATAACCTCCACATGAAATATTAGTAACCTCCTTATGAAATTCTTATAACCTCATTATGACATTTTGATAATCTCTTTGATAACCTTTCGATAAAATTGTGATAACCACACTTGTAGACACCCATTTTTTCCTATATCCTTCAATTTAAATCAATTTATTTCTTATTTGGCATTAGGGTCATCCAGGGGTATTTTGGCATTTGTAGTCTTAGGGGCATTTTGGTCATTTTAAGTCCACTTTTAATTTAGATTAGCTAATTCACTTTTAGTCATCTAGATTGCATTTGAATAAAAACCAAAAAAAAAAATCTTAATGTGCACCTTTGACACTTTTGCATATTTTCATGGCTTAGCTTCATTTAGTAAATTAGTATTGTTGCATTTTAATCATGTAGCCCAATCTCAATTTAGTTCATTAATTAATACACCCTCAATTTAGCAATTAGTTAGACATTCCATAAGTAGGACTCGCATAATTTTGATAGTAGCATTGGTGGGAAGAAAAAGCACAAAAGAAACGAAATTGCATTTTGGTTATTTTGGTTAGTAAAGCATTTTCTTACTTTGCATATTAAGTTTAGTCCATTTAGATTAGTACCATAGTTAAAAAGCATATTAGAATTCGAGATAATTTAGCATAACACTTTGCATTACATTCTTCCTTAGTTACATGCATATTATTTTACATTTAAACATTTGCATATGCTTTTGCTACATTGGAAAATGAAAATACAAGGCATTTGATTTACGGATTGGGCATTTGATTTGCAAATTGGTGCTTTTTTTTTTCATCTCCAATATTGTTGTTACACCACCCAAAGCAGATTACACAAGTTTTTCCTAAAAAACAAAGCAAAAAATGCAAGTTAGAGGCAAAGCAAACAGCCCAAGCAAATTGTCAATAGCGTAGTCCCGAAAAAATCCAAATTCGATTACCTTAGGAAGCTTTAATGGGAAAACTTTGTGAACGAAAGTTGTAGAGGATTCTTGAGGCTTCAATTTGGGCACAAGAACGACATGATTCAGATTTGAGATGAGGGAGATATGGGCCCCGCAATCTAGCCTCCCAAATCTGCAGAAATCCTAGACAGCAGTTGCAGTCGGAGGAGACTTCAAATTTGGCACCAAAGATGACTCAGTTTGACAAAGTGGTCTTCATGGAAGTTGAAGTGCACTCTTCAAGCTTTCCATACCCTGCAAGAACACACAATTTGGAGCTGAATTGAAGAAGTTATGAATTTCTGAAGTTCAGGGTGCAAAATGGCCCACAAGCAGCAAACAATTTTTTGAAATCAATAGGCCCATGTTTAAGCCTCAATTCATACCAGCAAGCATTGCAAAAATAGACATCAGACACACAAAAGTTTACCCAGAACTCATCATATAAAACTCAAAAAAGAACATACATCTTTGCAAGCAGTTCATTTTGCATTATATAGACAGCATATTCATCACCAAAAAAAAACCGACATGGCATTTTCCAATTGGGTTGTTTTGTCCACCTTGGCAACTTGTACACAAAAAGAAGCCAACATCAGCAACTTCAACAAGGCAAAGTCACGTGAATAGCCCAATTGTAAGAGGAAGGAGCTGGAACCGTACCTGGGAAGATGACCTGAACGTGTGGAAGCAAATAAAAGGGGAGGGATTGTACCCATTTACCCTGCTGAGTCACAATATGCCTCAGAAACAACCTGAAATAGCAAAGACAGGGTTAAATGAGAGAAATGAAGCCAAAAATTGAGGGCCTTTAGATCATAAGTGAAGCCAATGGCGGTGAATGAGAGTTCAAGGGGTTTATAAACTCCATTCGACAGAGGCAAAGGGGAGGAGGCACGATTTTCGAAATACAAAGGTTCTGTTCTAGGGTTTAAAGAGAAAGTTTAGGGTTCTTTGAAAAAAAAAAGTCTATAGTTTTTATTAATCTTCACAACAACACAAAGAAAATAGTCAAAAACTAAAAAAGAGAGTACCTTTTCCTTTCTCTGGTGAGTCTAATGTCGTATGAGTCTTCCTTGGTCCCTGTCATCCATGTTTCCAGTGTTCGTTTCGTTCCGAGAACATTCCTTTGAGTCTTCATTGTTATTTTGTGTCAAAGCCTTAGAAAGGAGAAGTCTTTAGTAGCCAGTGGTGGTCTGGTCCATTCACCGGAATCGGGTTCCTTAGTCTCAGATAGTGTCAGTTTCATCGGGTTTGAGGTGTACGAGGCTCGGGCTTTTGGTCTTGGAAGAGAAAGGTGCAATCTTGGGCGATAATAGGGAGGAAGCTTTCGTCGGACGGCTTGATTCTTTTTGAGTGGCGGCGTTGCAACTTTGAGCGAAGGAGGAGGAAGAAGATAGAGAAGAAAAGCGAAGGAAAAGGAATACAGGTTTGGTCTTTTGCCATTTAATAGCGTTTATTCTTGATTTACCTTTGTTAGCTTTATTTTATTACTCTTTATTCTTAATAATGTGTTGACTATTTAGGATTACAGATTCACTTTGGTATCTTGAAAAATCTTGGAAATATTGCTTGTTTATGGTCACATTATCTCATGTTAATTCGTCTTAGTCCCCTGCAATTGGTAAATATATAATAAAGATGGTATTTTTAGCATGAACCTTGGTAAGTTGAAGCTTAATTTGTCAATCTTTAGCTAACATGGATTAAGGTGTTGATAAAGTTGGAACCTTTACATGTGATAGTAATCAAAATATAGCCTTCAGGTCAAAATAAGAACTTGATGGAATTTTAAAGCAGAAATAGTGAACTTTGGTCAAAAAGATAAAACCTGGAAGAATTTTGATAACAGAAAGGGAGTATTTAGATAAGAAAGATTAGATCTTAATAATTTTTAGTGCTAAAAAAAATCGGACTTTTAGATGGGGAGGTCGAGTTTAGACTAATTTTGATAATAAAATTGAAAAAGTTGGAGCCTATGGCTTAATTTGGTAATTTTAGGATAGATTAGCTAAATATTGACATACTAGGTTAATTAGTTAACAATTAAATTAAAAAGGGATACCTTGGTTGAATAATTTAATCTTTTAAAATGTAGTAATTGGGATTCGGGGTATATGACCTAATAATTATAATTTGGAATTTGTTTCTAGTTAATTTTTGGGCCTCACTTTATTTAATTTGAATCATTTGTTGTTGACTTGGGCTTTACATGTTCAACTTTGGGCTTCTCGGTTCATTTGGGCTTTTAGTTGTAAGTTTCATGTTGAGGTTAGAATCAATTGAGATAGAATAATCATGTTCATATGCATTCATGTCATACATGTCATATGTCATCCAACTATGTTCATAATGCATTAACATTCGTCTTTTGCCGAGATGAGAGACCTTCCAGATAAATGAACTCGGGTACGAATTTCTGAAAGCTCCTTCTAGACCAGTCTCTTCCATAAATACCCCCATAATGCGTGGGAAGGGTTTACGGAGTTGACTTTGGGTAGACTTGTGTTAATGCATATGTAATTAAAATTGACTTTTCATGCATTTTTTTTTATATTGGCATTCAGGTGAGTTAGCTAAATAAGATCAGTAAATGGTTGTCTTTTACGATGACAGGAGGGTTCCAGGTAAATGTACTCGGGTACGAACTCTTGGTTCCCGCTCCGAGATTGGATTATTCCCGAGATACCCCCATAATGCGTGGAAAGGGTCTCAGGTTAATTTCAAGTATTACGTTGTTTACTGATAAACTAAAATCTACCAATTCATGCATCATCTCCATTCATTCTTTCTTTTCTTTATAGGATTAATAAAATTAAGAAAATACAAAAAGATCATTTTCCTTCAAAAGCATTTTTTTAAAAAGCAAGTGTTCCCTTATTCAGTTTTCAAAATGAATTAAAATTGGTAATCAAGAGATTTTAAGATTTAAACAGAAGCTTTCAAATTCAAATCAGACTTAGTTTCAGGATTAGAAGATCAATAAATGATGGAAAAAGTTTTCCAAAAAGATTAGAAAAGAAGATTTTCTCTCCTGTTCTAGGAAGACTAAAATGGAAGTTTTCAAAGCAAAATAAAAGACTTTAAGAACGAAAATAAAAGGTTTTGTCATAGCATTTTTAAAATTTTCTTTTTCGAAGAGAAAAAGATCAATAAGAGAACAAACAGTGAAAGAGAATCGAAAATAGAATTGATCGATGATGGTTCGATCATATTCTTCGAATTCTCGACATTGGTTTTAAAAAAAGTGATTTTCTTTTTCTTTTATAATCCTTTCTAATAATAATCGATATCAAGATAAAAACAATCGTTTAGTATTAAACCATTAGATTTAGTTTAGACTAGAGGTACCGTTGTTTGACAGGCGCCTCGGGGGTGCTAATCCTTCCCCGTGCGTAACCGACTTTCGGACCCATAGATTCTGGTTAAGTAGACTATATTAGGTTTAGTGTTACCATTTGCCAAGCTTAGGTTAATATTAGATTTAATAACTAGGATGGGTGGCTAATCACACCTAAGCCAAAAAGATTAGTGGCGACTCTTAGAACCTAGGTGGGTAGGATCCCCCCTTTTCAAGTCGTTCAGCGGCGGTAGGGTCGGACCCCGGACCCGCACGTGGCAACAACACTATGAAATTTCAATAACCTTTCTAAGAAATTTTAATAACCTGATCCTATGAAATTTTGGTAACCTACACTATGAAATTTTGATAACTTCCATATGAAATTTTGGTAACCACACTATGGAATTTTGGTAACCTCTTCATGAAATTATAATAACCATTTTATGAAATTTTGATAACCACACAGGGACAAGAAAATCAAAATCATAATATCCTCTGCTCTTCTAACTCAACAATTTCCAATTGAAAAAAGTGATGCAGCAAAACATTATATAATGAAGAGATGGAGTTTCACTAATAATAGCATTTTACGTGTTAGTGTTAGTTTAATATTTTTATTGACATTTAAAAAATTTAAATTAAAAGTAAAATATGAAATTAAAAAAAGAATAGTAAAGGAAATTTGCGTGTTCATCAACAAAAATCGATTTAACAGACTTATAATTCGGTTTCAATTGAAA
Source organism: Corchorus capsularis (assembly GCA_001974805.1). Lineage (NCBI taxonomy): Eukaryota > Viridiplantae > Streptophyta > Magnoliopsida > Malvales > Malvaceae > Corchorus > Corchorus capsularis. The sequence continues at coordinate 19,135 of AWWV01012598.1, forward strand.
ATTTAATTAATTTTTATATAATAAAATTATAATAAATTTTAATAATGGCAATTTAGAAATATATTTGAAAAAGGTTACAATCAGAAAACATAAAGTTTTCCATTATTCGTAGAAATTTGCATGTTTATCAATGAAAATCAATTTTACAAACTTACAATTCGGTCTAAATTGAAATTTTATAATTAATTTTAAATAATAAATTTTATTAATTTTAATTTAGAAATATATTTGAAAAAATGGTACAATCGAAAAACATAAAATTTTTCATTATTTGTACTTTTATAGTATAATATAGTATAGATAGATTTGGCGGAACTATTGATTTTGTCTCATTTCGACTCAATAGGCCCATTAGGCTCGTTTGAGCCCATGAATTCCAAATTGCCAAGCCAGGTGTCTTGAAATCTAAATCTGATATTCTTAGACCCAATTCGTTAATATGGAAGCTCAAAGGACTTCAAGTCCAATCAGTAATTATGATGCAATAATGATTCAGCCCTAATGCAACATTGTTAAATCATATTTAAAGGATGACTTCACAAGAGCAGTTTTGGAAAAAAAATTTATAAATTTTGATCTAGAGCTCAGAAAAATGCAAATGAGGTACCGTTGGAAAAATGATTTCGAGATCTACAACTTTTATGTTTATCTCGAGACCTAATTCTGCCGTTTCAGTGGACGATTTGCCCTTGAAAAATCTGGACAGAATTGATCTTCTCCTAAACCAACTTAGAGAATGTTTTGGATGAAAATTCAGATGTTAAAGATGATGTAGGGCATCCCTATTGGCCACGGTGGATCCTAATTAATGAGGATAATCTAAATTTCCATTATTTTAATTGTGGAATAATTAAAATATTATTTAATAATGGCAATTTAGAAATATATTTTAAAAAAGGAAAATTATACAATACATCGTCAGTGGAGTTTAGCAGACTACACAAGCGGGTTCTGAAGGGTGACATGTGTCCTCTAGGGATTAGATTGAAATATTTAAAACTTAATTAATACAAAAAATGGATATGTCAACTTCACAACCCGCTTGTGGAGTCCAAAATTTACACCGCTGGTGTATCAAATAATTACCCTTAAAAAATGGTATAATCGGAAAACATAGAGTTTCCCCTTATTCTTATTTTTATATATAGTATAGATATAGATTGGAAGAAAAAAAAAACTGAACACATATCCACATGGCTATTATGCAACGGTCAATAGAAATCAACATGTCAAATAGCATGAAAATTCACCACCACACCATCAGATTTAATAGCGTACTAAAAGTCATTATAATTAATTAAGGCAAATTATTCAATACACCATCAGTGGATTTTAGGAGACTACACATGCGGGTTGTGGAGGGTGACATGTGTCCCTAGGAACTATATTGAAATATTTAAAACTTAATTAATTCAAAAAATGGACATGTGTCAACTCCACAACCTGCTTGTGGAGTCCAAAATTTACACCGTCGGTTTTCAATTAACTCCACAACCCGCTCGGGGAGTCCAAAATTTACACCGCTGGTGTATCAAATGATAACCCATTAATTGATTTTATATTATATCTTGACATGACAATTTTGACAGTTGAGATCAATCTGTATAAATTGGGAGTTGAGGTACTAAAATGCACATATGGTATAGTACAAGGATCTATTAGGCTCAGTTTGGAACTAGGGAAAATAATAAGGAAAAGAAAACAAAATCCTGAATTTTGATTTTTTGTGTTTGGTTCATGGGAAAAATATTGGGGAAAATTAAAATGTAGGGTTGTCCATTAGTCGGTTAGGACCGACCTAACCGACCGAACCGTTAATTGAATACATGGCGGGTCGGTTAAACGGTTGATGTCGGTTAGGACGGTCCTAACCGTTATATAGTCAAGTATATATGGTCGGTTATCGGTAGATTTTTTTTCCCTTACAAACCGAACTGAAACCGACCGGATGTTTATATAATATAATTTTTAAAAATATTATATATAATATATATATATTATTATTAAAAATTCAGAAATAATAATATTATTATTGAAAATATATATACCCAAACATAAAAAAACCCTCATAATTCTTTTTTCCTCTCTCTCATCTGATTTCTTCTTCTCTCTCTTCTCTTCGAAACCCTTCTTCCCCTTTTCATTTTCAAACAAAATTTTCGATCGAAACCATCGATCCTTAGTGTTTTCGATCGAAAATTGCATCTTAGAAACTCCTTTCACCATTGCGATGAAAACCCCTGTTTGATTTCTCTGTTTATAGTTTCGAAATTCCAAAATCCCCAAATTTCACAAGTATAAACCCTAGTTCTACCTTTTCGATTTCAAAGGTAATTTTCATTGGGTTTTGTTTTTAATCTCTAAAATAGTCAATTTAATATGTTTCTGATGTCATTTGTTTAAGTTTTGATTGAAATTGATAATGATTTAGTAATTTTCCTATCTTTCAATATTAACTGGTTTCGAATCTCTGCCTTTCTGTTTATGGGTTGATACTTGTCTTGACTCTTGTCTCTTGATACTTCATAGTTTCTGCTTTGAAACTGAAAGGTAATTTTCGAATCAATTATATTTCATGAATCATGTTGTATCGTCTAATGTTGCTTGGTTTCATTCTTTGAAAAACATTGTGTGCATTTTGGACAAATTTTATACTGTTTTAAGTTTCTTTCTTCTACTTTGTTCACACAAGTCTTAGTTAGCAGCATAACATTCTAAATCAGCATCTTGTTCATGGATTGCTCTTTACTTTTCTACTAATTCGTATTCATTTTAATCTTGGGATGTTTATTGTTTAGAATCCTGTAGTTGTCATGCCTACTATCTTGAAGCTTAGTTTTTCTGCCATTAGCCTCTGTTTGGTGGATTTGACATTATCAGATGCTTGCTTGAGGTCACTTGTATTACATGTTCAAAGATAGGATACACATGTTCATAGTATCCCCTTCCCTGCATTATTTTGAAACCAAGTAGACAATTATTAGTGTAAAATACATTCTGTAACTGCAATTGAGGTCTGTGTACTTAAAATTGACAATTAAGAATAAAATTTCCATGGGAATTTCACATTGTTATTCAATCAACTAAACATATTCTATGTTGGAATTCAGATTAAGGACATTGTTATTATGGTGTTCTGTGATTTTGTTTATAACTTTATAATATTATTGTCTTTGTCTAATGAAGTTTGTTTTATTAATGCAGATGGTTGACACTGAACTTCCTGATGTAGTAGTAGACATCCAGGTGGATGTTGAAAGTGAGAGTACTGGATCAGAAGGTGTTCAAGAGAATCAAGACACCATAACATCATCTGTGGTGGATGCTGTTGTTGCTCGTGAAAAGGGGGTTAGCAGTAAACCTAAAAAAACTGTTGGGCCGGCAAGAGGTAAAAGAACCCAAACTCAACCTTCCAATAAAGGCCTAGGGCAAGTACTAGTATTGTTTGGCAGCATGCTACTAAATTTAAAGAAAATGGGGAAGATAAGGCTAGTTGTAATTACTGTGGTCATCCATATTTTGTTGACTCTAAAAGAAATGGGACTAGTAGTCTAAAACATCATGTTTTAAAATGCCCTAAGAACCTAATGGTTCAAGCTGCTAAAGAAAATGATGAAAAACAGGCAAAGCTTACTTTAAACAATCAAGGGGATGTAGGAACTTGGAAGTATGTCTATTCTGAGATTAGAAAAGTATTGGCTAAAATGATAATAATAGATGAGCTTCCATTTCGATTTGTTGAGGGAAAGGGATTTAGGGAGTTTATGGAAAAGACACAACCAAGATTTACAATACCCTCTAGACAAACAATTACCAGAGATTGTTTTGAGATTTATGAGGAGGGTAAAAAATCTTTGAAGAACTTAATTAAAGGGGCTGCTGGTAGGGTCTGTTTGACCACTGATACATGGACTTCTGTCCAAAGGTATAGTTATATGTGTGTCACAACCCATTTCATTGATGATGAGTGGGGATTAAAGAAGAAAATAATCAGCTTTTATCCAATTAACAACCATAAGGGTGAAGGCATAGGTAAAACTCTTGAAAAGTGTTTAAAAGAATGGAGTCTTTGTGATAAAGTCTTTTTTGTGACTGTTGACAATGCTACGCCCAATGATGTGGCAGTAGCATATTTGAAAAACTTGTTTGTTAGTAGGGAATCAGCAATTTGTGATGGGAAGTACTTGCACATGAGCTGTGTTGCACACATTCTCAATTTGATAGTTGGGGAAGGATTAAAAGATTATAATGAATATGTTGCTCGAATAAGAGATTCTGTCAAGTATGTTAGAGCATCAAATAGCCGGTTGGCTAAGTTTCTTGAATGTGCAGTGGCTGAAGATCTTGATACTTCGGCTGGTCTTTGTTTGGATGTTTCCACAAGGTGGAATTCTACATATAATATTTTAGAGAGAGCATGCAAGTATCAGAAAGCTTTTGAAGCATTTGTAGATGTTGATCATGGTTTTAGACATGAGCTAAGAAATCCTGGGTTGCCAACTAAGGAAGATTGGGCTACTGCAAAGCATTTGTGTGTGTTTTTGAAAACATTTTATGATTTAACTCTTAAAGTTTCTGCTTCTACTAGTGTGACAAGTAGTAATCTGTTGGATGAGATCTTCATTGTGTCAAATGCGTTGAGCCAAATGCAAAGGGACAGAAACTCAGATTTGAAGGCTATGGCAATCAAGATGAAGGAGAAATACAACAAGTATTGGGGCCAAATTGACAAGACCAACATGCTGGTTTATGTTGCTGCAGTTATAGATCCAAGAAAGAAGATGAAATTTGTGAATTTTTGTATCAAAAAGATGTATGCAGATTCAGATGATCATGGTTCTTCTCTTTTGGCTTCCATAAATGAAGCATTGAATAGTTTGTTTGAAGACTACAGGAGGAGAGCCAACCCAATAACGGATAAAGGAGGTGAACCCCAAAGTCAAGGCACTGTGAGTGATGACTTGGGTGCAGATTACGGTGGTGATGCAATGGCTCAGTTTATGAGGGAAGAAGCCGAATCTGGATTACAACAAGCAAAGTCTGAGTTAGAGATTTATCTGCAAGAGGAGATCGAAATGGTTAAGCAAGGGGATCCTGCATTTGATGTGTTGAAGTGGTGGAGATTGAATAGCCCAAGGTTCCCTATTCTGTCACAATTTGCAAAGGATGTTTTGGTTGTCCCAGTGTCTACCGTAGCTTCTGAATCAGCTTTTAGCACTGGTGGAAGAGTGCTTGATGTGTATAGAAGTAGCATGACTTCTAAAATTGTTCAAGCTCTTATATGTGCTCAAGATTGGATGAAGGGGTCCTCTGAAATTGACCCAATGGCAGAAATTGTTGAGCAATTGGAGCTGGATCAATTGGCTCTAGGTAAGACACTAAGCATTGCAAACTTTATTTTCATTTTGCCTTTTTTTTTATCTTGAATAGATGAACTGCTAATTGCTTTTTTCTGTTTTGATTTTTGAATAGATCTGAAAAAACTTTCGGTTTAATCTAATATTGACAATTGAACTGGATTGGTATGGGAGTTGAGGTAAATATGGATAATGGTATGATCCTGAATTCTGATTTCTGATTTGATTATGAATTCTAAGTTCTAACTTATAACTTTGTTTCTGAATTCTAATTTCTGATTTGTGATGTGAAGTCATTAACTTATGCTAATTCTGATTTGTGAAATGAATTCTGATTTCTGATTTGTGAAGTGAATTCTAATTTCTGATTTGTGAAGTGAAGTCATTAACTTATGCTAATTCTGATTTGTGAAGTGAATTCTGAATTCCGATGCATTTGCTTCTGCTGCCCTTGTTAATTTTTAAGATTAAAGACTAAAGTAAAGTTAAAGTAAAGTTGTAGAGGATTCTTTTGCTGCTGCTGCCTGCTGATCATGTCAATGGAGCATTGCTGATTTGCTGTTGCTGCTCGTGGGACAGAGAGATCATAGATGCATCATGCATGTGCCATGTGGTGTGGCTGCGGGTTTATAATTATTCCTTTTTTGTCCATAGACAATTAGTGCAGGCACTGTGGATATGTCATATGTGGAAGTGCATATATGGTTGCTGGTTTTAGGTTTAGGTCTGAATATGAATATATGGTCAGGTTAAGTGCTCCTTTAGTTTTTATTCACTGGAGCTTTTTGTGTAAATGGCTAAATGCATGCTGCTACAGGTTTACACTTAGATAGTTAGACATTTTTGTGTAAATGGTAGTAAGTAGTTGATCAAACTTTAAAGCCATGGTTATTGAGTATTTGACATTTGGCAAAAACTATTTGCCTATTTGAGTTTATGTGGCTTTAAAGTTGAATTTGTGAATGTAAAGCTTTATTTTAAACTAATATATCTTATGCTACTAAGTACATTAAACTAGTATAACTGTTTAACCGACTAAACCGTCACAACCAACCTAACCGACGACGGTCGGTTGCTGTCGGTTATACAGCCTTGTCGGTCGGTTGACAGTTAGAAATACATCAATTTCGGTTGATGTCAGTATTAGATATATTTAACCGCCAACCGACCGAACCGACCGATAGCCACCCTATTAAAATGGGGAAAATACAAGAAAAAGTACAGAATGAAATTTTTCCCTCACTTTCCCCACAAAAAAGTAGTGAAAGTGTGAGAAAATTTTATCATGTAATCAAGCGCAGCCTCAGCCAACTTCCAAAGGCAAGATGGGGCTGTCTTCTTCTGTGGCCCCCACCCCAACCCCCCAAAACTAGAACCGTGGCCTTTTGAATGTCTCCATTTTTTTACTTTTTCTTT